>JABFFC010000525.1:0-17733 GCA_013623535.1 Fusarium penzigii
GCACAGGGGTGGCTGAAGGGGCTTGGACCGCTAAATGAGTCGCTGGAAAAGCCCCGGCGGAACACCAACTATTTCCCAACTCAGTGCCTGAAATTTTCCTGTGCCTGTCTGTGCCTGGCACTGACCTCTGACTCTGGCTTTAGCTCGTGCTGGCTTCCTGGTGCAGGATCCACCCGTTTGTTCGTTCGTTGGTGCGTGGGACTTCTAGAACCTGTGCCCTCTACCGCGGAACTGGGTTCTCAATTTCCGGACGGTAGCCTGGGTTATGGCCCGGGATGTGATCCCCCGTATCAGTGAAGAAATATCAGGGTACTTTCGGTGCAGAAAGGATCACTTTAGCTAGGAACAAAAATCCCTTGTCTTGTTGTTTTCTCTGCTGCAGATTCTTGCTCGAGAAAGAAAGTCGTAACTGCAATTGCAACGCTGCATTCCGAGAGTCGAGGGTCCCGATGCGTGTACAGTTTGTCCTATTGTCGTATTCGGTGTTTGTTTTTCGAATCGACCAGAAGCAATCAAATGACGATGGTCCTGTGGGCAAGGGTTGTTTGTTTGATGTTTGATTATATGCAGCGCAAGACTTGGTTCACCTTGACCGCTGTTATTGTGATTGGAATAAGCAAACAACAGGATTCGGTCTGTTGTTCCCAACACGGCAGAGCTGCTCCGTTACCAGTCCGAATGAAATGGGACTGCCGGCGATTCGGTTTTTTTTTTTTTTTTTTTTTTTCGTCTCCTCTTCTCTCTCGTCCAGGGTCGAACGGTAACAATCAGGCCAAGATGATTGAGTGGAGTCCCTTTTGTTGGAGACCAGTTTGCTGGATCAGAGAATGTGACGTATCAATCAAAATGTCATCATTTGCTGCTAGAATGGTTGCTTCTCAGGTTGCAAATCTTGGTTCCTATTCTTTCAGTTCTGGCTGTGGGCTGGCCTGGTCATCATCTTCCATGGAGGCCTTTTTTTTTGCTGCTAAGGAAGGGTTCGGCAACATCCACAACTGAGGAATAGCTAGCGTCGGTGGGAGCGCGCTCCGGTTACAGTACCTGAGTCAATACTCACTCAAACACGAATATCCATGGTAGGTCAGGTGGTGGAATTGAGAAACGTATTGAGATGATGAATGAAGATTAAAGACACAACTAGTTAAGTATGTGAGCAATCTCTTGTTATGGCAATAACATTTCGTGGCAGACCAACAAGTTTTCTTGGACAATACTCACTGAGAAGTCTGTTGGCTGATGATGTCTGGTGATGGCGTGTGCTGAGAGCAGACGATAAGAGATGAGAAGAGAGACCCTAAGGTTCTGGTGGCTTTCTGGCGGAATAGCAGACCAATTTCAAGGTTTCAGGTCGCGGAGATGAATGGCGGCAGCAGTCGCAATCTAGGTAGTTATATATGATTATGGATTGGATGGGCAGGAAAAACACGTTACGTGTTTGTAGGGATGGACGGTCTTCTTTTCTTTTCCCATATCAGCTTTCTCCCAAAGTCAAGGGGAAGGGTGGGAGAGCAATGCTTTTTCTACAGCATCTGGCCACACATTAATTACGCCGTCCCTCGGCGCGGAATTCAACCAGCACAGTTCCCATTCGACTGCTTGTAGCGAGGTCTGGGTGCTGGGGTGGGGAGGAAATGCATTCTGTTGGCTTCTCCCCCGCATCAAGGAAGCATTTGTCGCATTGGCCTGGCCAGTCGGGAGATGCGACGGAGGGTCTGACCGATTAAATTAAGCAGCTAGTCCCCGGTGGGAAGCTCTTGTCGGGGCGGGCATCTGTTGGTGTTGCAGGGCGAACCTTGGAAAAGAGCCATGATGTGAATCGGAATGACGGGAAGAGTTTCATGAGGGATTTCATTCTTTCCTAGCAAATCACTGTACAGTACCGTGAATCTGCCGTCGCCATTATTTAGGTAGTCGTGCGCGGTGCAGTGACAGTGCAGCGCAGTACAGATCAGATGCTTCTGCAGGCACGCATCCACAGTCGATATACTAATTACAGCAATAAAGCATGTGCCAAGGGCTACAACCATGCTCATTAGTCCAAGGATAAGCCTTGTTGGAAATGTCAGGGACATCAAGTGACAACATGAGATGATGAGTAGATACAGAGTACAAGCCCGTGGGGTGGGTTTTTGCTTGCTTCTTGATTTGATATTCTTCTCGTTCGTCCGAGACAAGAAATCAGTGCGAAGCCTCTATGCAGCTGTGGTTGACATGAATCAACTTCAAACAATGGATTGTGACAAAAGTAAAAAGGCGCAGCCGTGTCCTGCTACCAGGTGTCTACCATGCACTTTACCTGCCATGAACGCTGATTGATGATGCGTTTTGCGATTATATTTTATGGAGCCCATACGCAAAACAAACGAAAAAGATAGAGACAACATTAGGTAGAGAGAACTTCTGCCCCTGGTTTCGGCAGCCCGGAGATAGCGTCTCAAGTTTCATGCATGATTCAGATTCTGTAAAGAGTGTATGGTTATGGTGTGAGGTGCCAAGCCTATTCACCATACCAGCTTGACAGATTGTCGAATGCTTTTGGGTTGATAGAGGGGCCTAAACACCCCGCAACAAGCAATAATTCGCGGGCACGCCATGTCATGATCTCAAGCCAGGGTCCAGGTCTTTGCTCGAACGGAGTTTGAATTGAACTTTTCCATGAGGTTTGCTTGCGTATGTGAACGCAAGAACATCATCACGGCCACCGGATAATATTGGCTGTTATGGTGGCTATGGTTGATTCAATGTAATGAGGGGCTGGTTTAGAAACCTGGAGTCAGCCACGATGGCGTCACAGCTCGCAGGGGCTTTTTACAGTTGCAGCACGGCTGGATAGAAATTATTGAACATATACCACAACCTCCACGGAGGATGCAAGGGTCGAGTTTCCCATCTGAGAATGTAACCAGATTCTATTTGCAAATAGCAACCTGGTTTATAAAGCAATGATTATTATGGCTGATATTCTTTCATGTTAACTAGCAACTTGGAGTTAAGCTCTTCAGAACTCAGTAGTACTCAAAATGGTGGATTACCCTTAAAGGGATTAAAAAATATGATCGATGGAATGGTTTTACTTCAACATGCTTTGGGATATCTACTCATCCATTTCAGCTGCATCACAAAACAATTTCGATTGTTCAATCAATTTTGTCTTTATTTTTTCGTGTCATGAGACGTGCAGACCTATCATTTTCAACATTGATAGCTCACAAGGTTGCAAAAGGCTGCACGTGACTGGGTTCTTTACTCTAAAAAGCCACCATGCGGAGCAGCTTCACGTGACAATGGTTTCCGCACGTCGGGGCATTCAACTTCGTACTATCGCAAGTGTCACCAGCATCACACTCACATTATCACAGGCTCCTTGATATTACCAGCTATCGTTCGGTCTCAAGTATCAGTTGAATCTACAGTGATTATATCGCCTCATCGCGCTCACTTTTTTTCTGTACGTCTCCTCCCCGCCCCAATCTAGCCAGCACAATCGCAACGTGTCGCGAAAGCTCGGATCCCCTCCCGTCCAACCTCTGCTAAAGCTTTGACTAACCTGCCCTTCTCTCCCAGATATTGTCTCCTCCCTTACACGCGCTTTTTCCAATCTTCTCGCAACTTCAACATAGCGTTTCTCCAAACCCCCAAGGCGGTGAATTCCAAAGGCTATCAAGCTCCCCAGCTTCAACTCTCAGTAGCCTCGAAAACCATACCTCTCTGAACTGATTTCTTCGATGAGATCGTGACCCTGCCGACGATCCGTCATATACGAGCCGATCTCGATTCGCGACCATCAATCCTTCGGACCGGCTCATTCGTAGAGCCCATGTGCAAATACGGGATATTATTGCTGCCTCTCCTTTTGAATTTTGGGTCGAGGTTTCGAGTTTGTCTCCGCTGAGCCTTCTCCCTCGCGATACGACCGCAAGCTCTCCACATCACATCTTGGCGTTCCAGCTTGTGGCCGATGATCAACGACAGTTGGCTTCACTTACCTTCAGAACCTTTACTCTCCATACAGACTGATCATCAACAAATCCTGCTGCCGAGCTGTTCGCCGGCGCAGTCCTCACCTTCCTCTCCCCACTACCTACGAAACCACCACGCCGCAGCACTTTAACACGTCATGTTTTCTCAAAATCAAGGGCAGGGACAACATGCCCGGATGAATGGCGGCGGCCGAGGGGTGCCCGGAATGCTCTACAACTTTCCCCAGACACACAACCACCATCCCTCGCAACCTCAACATCACCATGGACTTCAACATGATCATGGCATGTCGAACGCAAACGGCCACCACTCCTCTTACGCATCAGGTGTACTATCGAACTCGAGTCCTTTCAATCCAAACGCTTTGCAGAACGGTCATGCCTCCGCCGGACGAGGTGGCCAGGGGCCCCAGAACGAAATGTGGCAGGAACAGCTACGCATGTATAAGGAAGCAGAGCGAGCCCACGCCGCCATGACAGACCAGCAACAGCCCCACTACTACGCACGCCTCAAGGCTTCAGAAAACCGAGGCATTGGAGGACCACCTCCTTCAACCGCGCGTACTCAGGCAGATGACGAGAACGATGGGGTCGATAGGAGGAGACCTTTGGCTATCGAAAAGGAAAATTCGCGACAAGATTGGCACAACATGGATATGAGTGGTCAAGGTCTACGAAATCTAGCGCCTGAACTGTTCCGATATCAATTCCTGAACGAGCTGTACATTGCTAGCAACAAACTGACTCGACTACCCAACGCCATCGGAGAGCTGAGACAGCTTCGCCATCTCGATGCCTCCTTCAACCAGATTTCCGAACTACCACCAGAGCTTGGCATGTGCACCTACCTTAAGCAGCTCTTGTTGTTCCAGAACAATATCCAGCAGCTGCCATTTGAGCTTGGATCTTTGCATCAGTTAGAAATTCTCGGCATCGAAGGCAACCCCCTGGAGCCGGACGTGAAGCAAGAGATTATGGAAAAGGGAACCAAAAGTCTTGTTAATGCGCTGAGAGAGGGCGCTCCCAGTAAGAATGATGTGTTGGATTTTGTATTCTTTTTGTGACTAACATTCAAGCAGTACCTCTGGCTCCTGCGCCTCGAAAACCCATCATAATCCAAGAAGATGTTTCACCCAATTTGGAAAAGATCAAGGTCTTTTCTTGGAACATTCTCTGCGATAAATACGCTACGCCTCAGACTTACGGTTACACCCCCACTGGTGCTCTTAACTGGGAGTACCGCAAGGACTGCATCCTGGAGGAGCTTCGCATCCGAGACGCGGATTTCCTCGCCCTTCAAGAAGTGTCAACCGACGCTTTCAAGGAGGACCTCAGCCCTGATCTGGCTCAGATGGATTACAAGGGTGTTCACTGGCCAAAGTCCCGTGCGAGAACCATGTCGGAGAAGGATGCGCAGACCGTCGATGGCTGCGCTGTCTTTTACAAGCAGAGCAAGTTCATTTTGCTCGACAAGCAACTTATTGAGTTCGCAACCATTGCCATTAACCGACCCGACATGAAGAATCAACACGATGTCTTTAACCGTGTCATGCCCAAGGACAACATTGCCGTCATCTGCTTCTTTGAGTCCCGCCTGACGGGAGCCCGAATCATCCTGGTCAATGTTCATCTAACCTGGGACTCGGCACTTGCAGATGTCAAGGTGATCCAGACCGGTATCTTGATGGAACACGTCACTAAGCTAGCTGAGAAGTATGCTCGCTGGCCGGCGGTCAAGGACAAGAAGATGATTGTGCTACCCAAGGGTGAAGATGAGGAGGCCGCTCCTCCTCAGGCTGAACCCGGCCCAAGTCAGGAGTACCGTACTAACACGGAAATCCCATTGTTGGTGTGTGGTGATTTCAACTCTACCGAAGACTCCTCAGTTTATGAGCTGATGTCTATGGGTCGAGTACCCCCTGACCATCTGGATCTGAGTAACTTCCAATACGGCAGCTTCACCCGGGACGGTATCGAACACCCCTTCAGTCTCCGAGATGCCTACGCTCACACGAAGAACACCGCCGACGAGCTTCCCTTCACCAACTACACGCCTGGCTTTGCCGACGTGATCGATTACATCTGGTACTCGACTAACACGATGGAGGTGGTGGATGTGCTTGGCCCACCTGATCCCGATTACCTAAAGCGAGTACCAGCCTTCCCCAACTGGCACTTCCCTGCGGACCACATCCAGATCATGTCTGAATTCGTTATCAAGGGCCGCAAAGATAAGAAGCATCTGAGCGACCAGAAGCCTGATTTTGGAGGCGGCTCAAGTGGACCACGTGGATAGTATCCATATCGATAAACTTGAGTTGTATCTACGACGAAGCCTGCATGGGAACCTTTGACGCGAACATCTGGATGTAGTGTTTTTGGCTTTTGCGAATGGAGTTTTAAGGATCTTACGCGGTTCTGGGAGGGGGGAAGGGTAGGATGGGATGGGACGGGATAGGTGGAGGAGGGGATATTTTGGGATTGGAGTGTGTATCTGTTTATGGCATGTAACCGAAAGCGAGAGCTGCGGAGGGCGGAAAGTAGCGGATGGACAAGCGGTTCAAAGGGGGGTTGGTGCTTTGTAGGAATTGATTATGCAATGTTTTTAGCGCCGTCATATTTTGCATCGTACATGTTGTGTTTGTAGCTGTGAGTATGGAGTTGGAATATGAGCGTGTCTAGACAGCCTAAGCTGAAGATGCTATGATGTAATACCACTACAGTTGATCTCTCCCAAACATTGGGGAGATACAGGAGACCGTATGGATGGTCACCAGCAACTCCTACCAGATTCCTAGTCTGGAGCCTGAGTCGTTTCGAAACAGTCGACCTAACGTGATGGACCATTTTCATCATTTCCCAATGAGATCAATGACTACTAGCAAAGAGTGAGCAGAGATGATGGCAGGTGGGCAAAAGTATCGAGGAAGAGGCCTGAAGTTTCTAGAGATGTGGTATTGCTGGAGATGCATAAGAACAGACAGTAACTCTAAGGGAAAGGGTTAATTGACCTGTCAGGTAAATTAGACAACAGTAGCCAATATAGTAGTAATAGTAGTACAGCTCATACTGAAGCAGCAAACAAACAGTAAGAACAATCAATGTTCACGTTTATTGATTAAAGCCACGCGCTGCCTATGCCGTATAATACAGGAGAAAGAGGAGATGAGTAGATCTAAATTTAAAACGACAAAAGCAATGCTCTTCTTAATTGAGCAGGATATCATAACCGTCCTTGTTAATCCGCACCTCTTCCTGTCCAAACCCATACTTGCGCCGTATCAGTTCAAAAATAATCAGGCCCGCGCTCGTGCTAGGAACCTGTCGAATAGCGTTCCACCAGAACCCCCGGTACAGCCAACGGGTCAGCGTCAGCCCTTCACTCTTGGCCTCGGCGACGCAGCCCGCCAGCGTCTCCTGGTAGGCGTGGTAGTAGGCCCGGAGCATCTTCCACCGCTTCTGCGGCTTGTCCGGGTTGTCGAGTCTTGAGGCCCGCAGCCTGGAGGCTTTGGCGTCGAGATCTTCCAGGTGATCCCAGTGCTTGACTTGGAAGTGCGTCAGGGGGTGGAGGAGAACTTGTTGTGTAAAGGAGGCGCTGATTCCGGCCAGGAGAAGAAACATGGGCTCGATGGTATAGTGAGGTCGAATGATCGCATACCCTTCTTGTTCTAGACGATGAGGGATAGGTCTCTTGGCAGCTAGACCATCCACGATGTTCTCGGCCAGACCGCCGTAGTACCATGTTACGAAACGGTAGTATCCCTGAGCCTTGACGTACTCAAACATGCTGAAAAACACGGCACTTCCTAAGCTGTCTTTGGCGAGACTTAGACCCCATCCTGCAAAGATGCCTCGAAGACCGATCTCGCGGAGCTTTTCGGAGCCAAACTTCCACATACTCCGAGGTTTGCCGCTGCCGTCCATGAGGTCCCGGTGGTCGTACCGTGCTTGAAGTGCATCCAGGGGAGCTGCTAAGACGCTTTGCAGAGCGCCTGCCAAGAGACCGGCTGTAAATGTATGTTGGGGATGAGGTGGTGGATAGACTCTTTTCCTCGCTTGGCCACTCTCTTCATGAAGATGACCGAGAATCTGTAGGTAACTCGTGTATAATACCGCACCGACACCAATATTGGCAATAAGAGGCGGCATGATCTGATGAGGCACAACTCCCCATCCTTGCTGTCTAATAGCTGTGGTCAAAACCCCCGGCGTCGTGCTCCTCAGCAGCACCCACATCTGCCTCATAAGCGTAGTCAACTTCGAAGCCGACGTGTCATTTGTCACTGCCTTCATGAGCATATTCATCTGAGCCTGGTGAAGAGTTCTAGCGTAGGCCAGGTAATCCACGCGAGTGCGAAAGAAGGCCTTCGCCGGAGCGCGGAAGTAGAAAGCGACGAGTTGAGCACTCAGGGCGCGCACTCCGGCGGCCGAGGCAGCGGTTGCGGCATTACTGCGAGGGTCGCGATCTGGGCGCGCATCAGGCGGTATCACCGGAAGGATACCGGTTCGAGAGTCCGGGACGTCATTTCGACCAAAGTTCATGGCGTTGGGCAACTCATCGTGGATAAGATGTCTTGCGGGATCGAAACGAATAAGTTGGGAGTTAGAGTGAGGTTAAAGAATATGACTAAGCGAGGATGGGCCAATGAGAGTATGAGTTACGATTCGACGATTTTCCTTGGTTTTGAGGCGAAATTCCAGGTTGAGATAAAATGCAAGAGTGTGGTTTATACAGAGAGATATGTCGACTGCATAACATTATCACTTTAAATGTACGGAGATCATCAATTCACAAGATTTGTATAATAATAAATATTGACTCAAGTTCAAATCAATTACTCCATTTTACGATTCAATGCTACCGAATCCCACTTTACGCCATTCATGAACCCCTTGACCTCCTGTATGACCTCCTGTATGCTGGAGTATCCCATCTAAACCCTGATCCAACCCAAGACATTGGCCACCCATTTTCATGCAAATCATCACTGAGGTCCCTGCTCTCTGCCGTCCAGCCACTTGCTCATATAAGGTCCGTCAAGCCAGAACCCGAGCTTCTTGTAGTAGCTCCTCACACCCACACCGGAAATGACGCTAATCTTATCGCTACCGTGCTCCTCGCGCGCGATCCTCTCCGCCTCTTCCATGAGGAGTGTACCGAAGCCTTGGTGCTGGAACTTGCGGGGATCGCGAGCATGGACGGGCACGGCGGTGCCGTATACGTGCAGTTCTCGGACCATGCTGGTCGGTTGGCCGATGAGTTCCTCACGGAAGGTGTATTTCTCTGTACACTTGCGCAAACGCAGCAGAGCAACAAGAATGTCCTGCTTGGGGTCCTCATAGGCCAAGAATGTCTCCCAGCCGCCATTGGCAACGTAATCTCGGCGCACGAGCTCGATCTGGTTGGGTCTGATCTTGTTCTTGATCTCGTTGACACCCACCTCTCGAGTTCGGACATCTCGACAGGTGGTTCCAAAGTCCTTCATTCGGGCCAGGGCCAATTCTCTTAGGTTACCATTCTCGACACCCGAAGTAACCAGGGGCATGGGGATATCTCGCTGGACACGGTAGATACGCGTCCAGGGAGGGATCAAGGCCATAATTCTGGCTATTAGATCAATCAACCCGTTGGGGGTATAGTTCTGGTATCGTCCCGTTCGCCACAATTCGTATAAACCAGTACCTCGAATGACAAGCGTAGGATAAATCTTGAGACCGTCGGTCCTGAAGGCTGGACTCTCAAAGTACTCTCGGAACTGATCAATATCACGTTCCATGCCGACATTGGGTAGGTCCGGCATCATGTGGCTGACAACTTTATATCCAGCATCCTTGGCCCAGCAGAAGGTTTCTGCGACTGAAGCAACTGTATGACCGCGGTTGGTGTCACGGGCAACATCCTCATACAGTGACTGAACTCCAACTTCCAATCTTGTGCAACCGTAGCGCAACATGTCGGTCAAGTGAGGTTGAAGACAATAATCGGGCCTCGTCTCGATAGTAATACCGACACACTTGATGTTACTCATCTCTCCGGCTTCGACGGCCTCATCAACACTGTTTGTTTGGTATCCGCTGAGCGCATTGTGCAGCTGTGCGATAAACTCCTCTCGGTAAGACACAGGCAGTGACATGAAAGTTCCGCCCATGATAATGTATTCGACCTTATCAACTGAATGGCCAAGGGACTTGAGCTGATCTACTCGTCCTCGGGCCTGCTCGAATGGGTCATATCGCGCACGAATCGCTCGCATCGAAGTCGGTTCATATCCAGTGTAAGACTGCGTACTATACTCGAAATCGGAGTCAGGGCCACCGGGGCAGTAGACGCAAATGTTTCCGGTGTAAGCGATATGGGGACAGCGATGGGGTTTGCACATGACAGCAACCACAGCAATACCAGATGACGTTCGGATCGGTTTGGCGATCAGCTTAGGAAGGATGTATTTCTTGTAGTGTTCGGGGATAGAAGCGATAATGGCGGTTAGAGGTGGGATATCTCTAAGTTTGTGCTTTTTGGCGAGCTTGTTGCGCAGAGCGTTGAGGTTGATGTCGCGGGTGGTCTTTCCAGCCTTGGAAGCTTCATGGTCTTCGATGAGAGCGTTGGCGACGTCGGCACAGCATCGCAAGAAACGCTCGCTCTCGGGAGCTAGCTCAGGGCCTTTCTTCTTGGTGGTGATGGCCGCCGTCGCAGTCATGGTGGCGGTGGCCATTGTGAAGATGAGTTCGTCTGAAGACGATTTTCAGAAAACAGTAGTGTTTTCCTTGATGTTGTCTTGCGAAGACGGGGTGAGTCAAAGGGACCGGGGTGTAAAGTGTCGTTGTTTTGTCCGATATTGATCTAGATAGATATCGTCGAGTTGAAGAATATCCTTGCCCCTCCGATGAATCGTCAAAAAATCATGGTGGGGCTATTTTTCCCTCAGTCACTTTTGTCCAGTGTGGTGCCCTGCAAATGTCAAGTGTGTGATGACATCCTAGCGGTTCACGTGATCGATCAATGAGCTACCCTGCCTTTGCATTCGGCAATGGTAAGAGACCGTGCTTGGCTCTTACACCAAATTATCTTTTCCACTTCCCAGTGTAAGCTTCATATCTGTGTTATTGTCATGTCAGTTTATGATACTTTGTCCACGTCTTGTCTCGCAACCTCAGAAGATATCAAACCACTCTTGAGAATTTCAGTACAACGCGATCAGTTTGTGTCTCAAATAAAACTATTCAACAACGCTATATATGTTTCGACTGAACATGATGTGACCACCCTGATGTTGTCTTTTGAAAAGGTGACAGTCATAATGGCCAATCCAAGCGAAGTTGTTATTTCCATGGACAAGTCTACAAGCTGTGAGTTTGTCTGGGCTGCTCCAATGTAAACGTTGACACACAGTCACAGAACTTTGATCCCGAACTTGGGCATCGATCAGCGAATAATTGCTTTTCCCGTACAAAGTCTGACAGCTTCCTCAAGTGCCGTTATAAAAGAAATGTCAGCCGTTAGAAACCGGGGTAAAGATGGTGGGCTACCCCTCAATGTTGACGTTGCTGGCACACACTATTAATCGCTGTGATATGAGTAGCTGGTTTGGAGATGTCTGTCGAATAAAGTTGTAGCTGGATGCAACACGACAAAGTATCATGTGGTCTCGATGCTGATCGGGTCTGCAAGCATAAAAGGACATTGTGCCCTCCCCTCATTTAACTTTGTTTATTTACTTGCTTGACTAGTAGAGGCTTTTGAGAGCTCAGAAGGGACTTTTAAGTCTACAGTTACAATATCAAACTGGTCAAAATCAAATCAAGTTTCACCCCGACATCATGGCACCTACAATGGCAGAAAAGGCCAAGGCTAAACTTCAAGCCGTCCTCGACAACCCTAACCGGAACGATGCCTCTGGTAAGCCTGCGTCTGATACAAGATAATACTTTGCTTGCTAATGATAGTATGAAGAATACAAACACAGAGTCATGACAACTCGATATCCCACGGCCGGTAGTGAAATGATTGGCTCCGTCACTCGACGACCCAGTTCTGCCAGTCAAGCCTCAGCTGGACAGCCAAAGAGTTTTAGGGCTATGGTCAAAGAGTACTGGAACCGTCCTGCGTATTGATATTTGATATTTGATGTCGGGTATAGCAGATGATATTGGATATTAGAATGGCAGAATCGTAATGTTGAAGGTTGGAGTTCCATGATATCAAAATTGTGTCAACCGGAATTATGTAGTGTAACATTATGAGATTGATGAATAACAAGTTATGTTATCAAATGTGGACATGTGCAATTGACATGTATAAGTGCTTTGCATAACCAAAACTCCAACTCGAACTCGAACGTCGCCCTGACTCAATACTACGTCCAAGCACCAGGTGGTAACCATATCAACAGACATAAAACCAACGGACTCGTACGTTGTCAGGGAGATTAAAAAGAGCATCAAGCAAGACATTGCATCTTGACACAAGCTAACATAATTAAAGGCAAAGCACTTACCGGAAAACCCACGTGTTTTTGATTATTCCCGCCCTGTCGATATCGATAATCACCGAGTTTCTCAGCTTTGACTTACAACTTTTCAACTCTCGCATATCAATGCTGTCATAGATAACCGCCGCAATCCGAAACTTCAACTTGCCACTAGCTAGAACCCTGAATTACTCGCCTCAGCCTATTGACGAGAGAGCCTTGCCCCCTTCTCTCAATCGCCGGGAGAACTCAAGGGACAGGGAAGGACTATTCTCTGCCAAAACATTCCAATCTGGCCCGTGTTATGTGGCAATCCGGACTATGCCCCTCAATTTGGATATGGACCGAATAGACTTTTCCGCTCCGCAACCTGGCTTTCAAACAAGGAAAGAAACGAATCATGGTACATGGGCCCTTAATAGACGGGCCATCTATTCTTCTTTGAGACGTAGGCTCCGGGTCCAACCCAAACCTCAGCCCCACGAGTGGACGGGGCTAGAAGCTTGCGCATATCCACACCTCTAGGAAAAAAAAAAGAGATTTCACCCTTTAGAATGTTCCATGTCTTCTTCACCTTTTCCTTGCCGGGTTGCGTGTTCCCGAATCGTAGATTACAAATTTTAAGCACTTTGACCATAAGGCCCCGGTGCTCCGTGGACGGAACCTAGGGGGGGTGACATGATGGACGGGGGTTACGTCAGGAGAGGGACGGCTTCTTCTCCAGGGGTCCCCGTCGTTTCGATGGGAAGTGGGAAAAAGTCCATAAGTTATATAATCGTATCATTGCCGCTTGTTCTGTAAAGTCCGATTGATCAAATTGTTTTGCTCGTTTCACTACTGTACTCACAAAAGATACCCTATTCCCATCTCTTACCCGTCTTTAGTCTCTTCCCACATACCCCAGACACTACTACTCCACAACAATGTCTTCCAAAACACTTCAGGTCTTCCGTGGCACTTCCGAGGGCAAGATTGTTGCCGACACCGTCACTCGCGATCTTAAGGATCATGAGGTCTTCATTGAGACCACCCACTCTGGTGTCTGTGGCACTGATGAGCACTACCTGAAGAGCGGTGCTGTTCTGGGCCACGAGGGTATCGGTATTGTCCGCGCTGTCGGTTCTGGTGTCACCACTACCAAGGTCGGTGCTCGAGTTGGTTTCGGCTACACACATGAGATTTGCGGAAACTGCGACAACTGCTGCACAGGTGAGACATGACCCTTTCTTGGCTGCCAAGCATGCCATATTAACATTACATAGACGCCGACCAGTACTGCAGAGATCGCAAGCTCTACGGCTTTGCCGACACTGACAATGGTTCATTCAGCTACGGCGCCATCTGGGACTCCAAGGTCGTCGTTCCCATCCCTGACAACTACGAGTCTGAGTTCGCCGCTCCTCTCATGTGCGCCGGAGCCACCGTCTGGACCATCTTGAGGAAGTACGGCGTTGCTGCCAACCAGCGAGTTGGTATCGTCGGAATTGGTGGTCTCGGCCATCTCGCCATCAAGCTGGCTGCTGCCATGGGCTGCCACGTTGTTGTTCTGTCTAGCTCCGATAACAAGAGACAGGAGGCTCTCGACTATGGTGCTTCCGAGTTCCACGTTTTCCGATCCGGTGGCAACCCCCCTGAGAACTTCGAGCCTGTCAAGCACTTGATCCTGTGCGGCAGTGCCAACGTTGATCACACTAGGTATGTCTTCTGCCGTATTTATTCTGTTTGTTCGCTCTCACTAACATGCGATAGCCTCGTACCCCTGGTCGACTTCAACGGCAGCATCTACCCCCTCACCGCTGCTCTGGAGACCACTCCCATCCCCTTGACCCACCTCTCCATGAAGGGCATCAAGATCCAGGGTTCTCTCGTTGCCTCCCGCAACAGCCTCCGTGATCTTGTCGAGTTTGCTGCCCGCAAGAACATTAAGCCTACTATCATGAAGTACCCCTTCACAAGCGAGGGTATTGAGCAGGCCATGCAGGATCTGAGAGACGGAAAGGTTCGATACCGAGCTGTTCTGGTCAAGGAGTAAGGAATGGTTTACAAAAAGTATGCTATCATGTGTAATGTTGTAAGCGATGGTTGAGAAATGATTTTCAATAGCGATGTATAGATTATGCTTCTCATGCCTCAAGACTGCAAAGGCGATTGATATATAGAAATGTCTTAGTCAAGCTTGAAATGACTTCTTTGGGTCAAATGTGCTATGGGCCGTGATATATTTGCTCTGTATCCTAAGGTTATGCATTTGTCTCATGGAGGTGAAAAGCGAGGGGTTAAGATAATGGCGAAGTCTGTGGCTGGCTTGAAAATATTAGGATACTGAGGAATAAAGAGTTGAACCTATCCGCTATGTACAAGAAATACTATTTTTCGTATCTATTCCTCTGCCTTTACAGTGGTTTGATTTGCATACTTTCCCAGTATGAGTTTCTGTATCATGCAGGCCAGTAAAAGATGGTCAGGTATAGCTGGCAATCCACGCTCATTTAAACTACCCCAACATGCTGTGTTCTTGGGATGTTGAATCATTACGATATATGTTAAGCAAATTAGCACGAGAGTAGTGCGTAAATATACACATGAGGAATATCATCAAATCGCCTATCGCCAGTCATCTCTTGTAAGGGTTGCAGGTCAGGAGAGGAGACCTCTTGTGTATCTCTTAACCTACTCCTATAGGTTTTGCGCTTTTCTATCTCTTGATACATCCTCCCTAACATGGCATTGCTGATAGTGCATTCAATTCTATATCGTATTGGCCAGCTCCATTGTTCAATGGCCTTCAAAAAGAGAGCCCCAGGTCTCCGATTTTGAAGACACTCGTCGTGGAAAATGGTCATCCTTGAACAGAAGACAAGAAGCTGACGGGATCCCGAGTTCTCCAATGGTTATGGTCGTATGTACTCGTACCAGGTCACAAACAAACACTAACTTGACTTGGCTGTCACCTCGAGGCTATGATGCCTGCTTCGTTTTCTGTTCACAACCTTCATCACCAAGCAAGTGTAAAACGACGGGGTTTAAAGACGCTATAGAATTTTGGGGACTGAATATATATCACGAGTTGGCGTGCACGGTCGTAAGGACTAGCTTATAACTGGGTTGTCTCTCATTATCATGGATCTACCCAAGTACTTTGATGTGCCCATCCATCGTGTTGGCAAAATGTCGGCATTCCCCCACAAAAAAAGGAGAAGCAAAGGACTAGAAACAGCAACGCTGAAAAAAGGGATGAAAAAGACGTGTGTTCTACCGACGTGAGAACAATCATGCGACAGAGCCAGTGGGAACGTCTAGAGACGCGACAGTATCGGCCCTGACGAGTTGTGCTTTAGGTGTCTTGCCCGTGTCTTCCAATTGACCACTCAACAAGGGCTCAACATCTGCTTCACCCAGGTGCAAGACCATGGCTCTTGGAGTTGGCGGGTTGAACAAGTAAGGCGATGTGGGCAAAGTGCCCGGTATAGATACAGTCGCGAGCGTTGTAGCGGTAGAGCCGCAATCACCGGCTTCTGACGTATCATTTCGCGATGATGCTTGAGCTTCCGTGCTTGCAGGCACCCTTTGAGGGATCGAGGAGTCAGCGTCGCCCGAGGAAGTTCGACGGCACTCTGTCTGCTCTGTTCTTGGAGTGTAAGTCGCGTTGGCGCTTGAAGCTGGTCTCTCTGTGGTAGAGGGGTTGGATAGCGATCGCGTGGCGGCTACAGAGGTCTCGTTGCGTGCGGGCACACTAGAGGAAGATCGGCGACCGTGAACAGGGCAGCTTGGACAAATGATGGCCTCGACTCTCTCAAACTCCTGCAAGGCACCTTCGTCAGATCGATTTCGGCTACCATGGCCAGAAGTACTTCTGCCAGTTCGAGACCCAGGTTGTCGGACGCGAGTGTGCAACTCATCATTTCGAGTCGAGTCTGCTGACGACGGCCGTACGGCAGCTGGGTCAACTTGATCCGAAGTGCTGCTGGCAGACGTAGCCTTAGGGCCAGGATCGCGACCACGACTAGCGGCCCGTGAAGCGGGACGAGCCCAGGCGGCTCCGGGGCCAGGCGTATGGGTTGATGGACTTTTAAAATCCCGAGGTTTTTTGCTTACAAAGGAGTTGCTGCGCTGGTGATGCGACAATCTCGACAGTGATTGGTAGGAACTCGCCGCTCCATTGTCCAGAATGCTGGGACTGGCAGCAACATGTATGACGTGGCGATCGTGTTGCAACCCGGAAGCATGACTGGCATTTGCTGACTGAGGCGACTGTGGACGGTCAGCAGTTCGTGAGCTCTCTCGAGGAGCTGAGCGCATACTGTGGGAAGATTCGGCTCGCAACGAGATCATTCCCAAATGCTGTGACACCGCCTTCACATCGCGATCACCAAGAGCCGATCCAGATCTTTCGTGCGTCCTGGAGCGGCTGGCGTTTCGCGACTTGGGGGAGGATGGCCGTGCCAGCTTTTCTTTCTCTGAAGCCTCTCGAACTGATAGTTTGGAGCCGGACGAAGAGCTCGAACGCGCCATCTTGCCACTCTTGATGGTTCCATTCGAAGAAGTATTCGACCGAGGAGACTGCAGGTCTGAGGGCTGTGGGTCTATCGGTGTAGCGACATCCTTGGGACGGCTCTTGGCACGGTCCCGACTGGAAGGGCGAGCATTTCCCGTGATAAAAGGCCAGGGAAAGGGTTCCGGCCTCCTTCCAATAGGCGTCCCGGGTGTCCAAGCGCTGACCGAGCCTGGTGTTTGCAGCAGGCTGTCTGATGGCCGCCAGTAGTATGACAGCGCTGAGGTAGGCGATATGTCTTCAAAAGGAGTATTTGGGCTCGCAGCTTCAACGGTTGAGATAGTACAATGACCTCCGAAAATCCTTCTCTCTGAAGAGAAACAATTCGACGGGTAGCCGCTGGGAGGGGCGCCGCTGTGGGGATAGGGCGTGCTCTCTTCTGGCGGCCGAGGGTTTGAGCGGACAGTCTGAGTAGACGCTTCGGATTCATTGGACTTGACAGACTGAACTGACTTCCCCGACACGGCGCTGATGGGGGTTTCCGCAGGATCGTGCTGCGGGAGTAGCGGAGGCGACTGAGCGCGTGAGGAGGGTATGATAATCCGAGGTCTGACTGCTACAGGAGTCGACCGAGTTGAGCCGCCAATACCGCCAACCCTAGGAGACACTGAACCACCAGCCAAACTCCTCCCCTCAGAATCTGATTTCTTCGAGACATCGATCGATAACGCTTGACGTCCGCTGCGTAGCTCCTGAGAAGAAGCCTGCAAACTTGAGGGGGTGGGGTGGGGTG
>JABFFC010000526.1:0-13445 GCA_013623535.1 Fusarium penzigii
GGAGGGGGAGGAGGAGGATGAGGACCGTGGTGAGGAGGACCGTGGTGAGGGGGTCCAGGTCTGCATTGCGGCGGACAATAGTCATCAGTATGGTTTCCCTTGGGATGATGTCCTGGGCGCTCGTGAGGGTGGTGAGGGTGATGAGGCTTGTGAGGCTTATGGCCAAAGATACCGTTGGCAGTGTGCTTGACCTTGTTCGAGAGGGTGTTGACAACGCATCGGAAACTGTCACACTGCTTAAGAAGTCCAAAGGTAGCGGGAGAGCTTTCGTGATGGCCGAGCTTTTCCTGAACATAAGCCTCCTTGTGGCGAATCATGGCTTCCAATTCAATGACTTGGGCACGGAGCATGGCGATATCTTGGAGCTCACGGTCAATTTCATCACCGACGTGCTCGAATTCGGGCGGAGGGCCCCAGGCTGGAGGACCGTCAGGCTCAGGTCGGCCCTCCTGGGGTTCAGGGACTGATTCGTCGGATTCGGGAACCTCGGTCTGTGTCTCGATGACCTCGGATTCAAGGGTCTGTGTTTGCATGACCAGGGTCTCGTCAACAGCAGACTCGACTGCCTCGGCATCTGAACCGTCGATGGCCTCACCATTCTGCTGGGCATAAGGCATTGACAGACGGTAGACATACGAGGCGCCGCTGACCTCGGAGATTCTAACGGGAGCAGTCTGGCGGAAGATGGCTGAGAATTCGACATCGTTAACGGCCTCACCATCGACAGCAGTGATGGTAAAGCGCATAAGTTGAGTCTGGGTAGTGATGGAATCAACACAGGTCACTGCCCATCGAGCATCGATGGTTGTGGCATTGTCCAGAAGAGAACCTTGACCAAATCCCTGCTCGTTGAGGGAAAGTGATTGAGTGTTGATGCGAACGGAGGCTGGGCCACAGGCCTCATCAACCTCCTCGACGTCAAGTTTCAAGGTCTAATAATCACGAACAGGTCAGGTCAGTTCAAAGCTTCTGAGATTCCCAAGAGGATCGGTTCTTACCAGAGTATCGAGTCCGTGTGATCCCTCAGGAAGGTCCCATGTAATGAAGGCCGAAGGAACGGTTTCTATTCCACGCCAGTCATGTTAGTATGTCGCCGTGGTTGTCCTGTATGCGCCCGCGATTAGACTCACGTTCAGACTTGACCAAGTTTACTGCAGCCGTCAATGTTGGCGCCAGCAGCAGGGCTGCAGCCGCCTTGAAGCCGCGCATGATGGCTAGGCTGCGAGGCACTCGAGGTCGAGCTGTCGTAAGGCACTGTAGATGAAGTGGCCTCCTATCCTGGCGAGTCGAATCGTGTAAGTGAGAAAGTTGCCAAGACGAGTAGGAAAGATCGAAGTCGCAGATGTTGGTATGGGATAGTTTAAGTCGAGAGAGAACGGAAGTCGATCTAAGAATGAATGGAGATGAAAAACAAGGAAAGGAAAGAAAAGAAAAAGAAATCAGACGAGAATGATAAGACGGAATAGAAGAGATAAGTTACTAGCAAAAGTAACTAGGGAAATCGAGGTTCGTTCTGGGAAGGAAGGAGAGAGGGGCTGACACTTTTGAGGGAAGGGAAACTGCCTTGGATAAACGACAAAACCAGATTCGGGATGTGGGAGTGACACTAACCAGCCCAAAGAGTAAGGGACCCATCACTTCCCCATCGTCACTGAAACCTCTAACGTCTACAGTACCATTCTCTTTTCCACTGATCGGGTGCTCCGCGTTCACTAATTCGGCACTGTTATTACAATGAATAACTCCATTTCTTCGATCATTAGATCTCATCTCGTTTCCTTGTATATCTTCGTAACTCTACTACAGACTGAGAGAGCTGCTGTCCATGTTGGCATCCTTTCCCCCCTCCTCACCAGAACGCGTGTATCATTCTTTAAAGGGAAGTATGGGACTTCGAACTAAAAAGAAACACACCAACCCGGACAAAGTGATGCAGCAGGGCAAGGGGAGATTAGAAGGGGATGGGGGCAACAGTTCTGTGCCGTGATAAGCGTGCTTTTTGGTGTCGGTAGTCTCGCATGGGTAACGGTGATGGCGCCAGTTGATGGATGGATGCATGTCAATGAAATGAATACGAAAAATCAAAAGTAACATAACAATCAAAGTTAAGCTTGTTATTCGTTTTCTTTCCATTTTGTTCATGCTTATTCTTCTCTGCATCCTCCATTTCATATATCCCACCCCCAACATCAGCTCACCATCTTTGACAGTCTCACAACATGTTGCCCATTCATTCTATACTTGAATAACTTTTTCCCTTTCACAACGTCCCCTAAAATAAAAAAAAGCCCCCCCCAACTCCTTCAAGCATGGGTGGACGCGTCCCTCAACGCAAGCAGTCAACCCACTCAAGGCCGAAATGACCAACATCAACCAATCAACTCTCGCGAGCTGACGAGTCTCATCCCATTTTCGGCCTCTCCATTGTCCCTAGCGGCTTAGTCCCGGCCGGGACTTACGCCCTCTTTCTCATTTTCTTTTTCCTGTCTACCTTTTCTTGTTCCCCGAGTCAAAAGATCGAGGCGCGTCCCTTACTGCCACACGGCTATGACGAGATCTTGATTAACATTGGCAAGGCTTGGCGTTTTGACATTTTCTCTATTCCCGGTGCAAATAGACGTAGGGGCAAGGCCATGCATGTCACACAGAATTGAAAACCCAGGAATGCTCAGCCTTACTATCGAGTTCTCAGTTGGCAGGGTGGCTAATTATCCTCAACTTCACATTACTTAAACAAAGCAAAATAGAGGCGATAGAGACATGATGAGGCCATGTTTAGAGACAATAATCCTAATCTATCAAAACCCAAGGTGGAAAAGGTCTTGCCGCTCGCGTCTCTCAACTACACTCATGCTACCCATCACTCTCTATTTAGAGCCGGGACTTATAACTCGCAGCTTATTCCCAGCTCAATCATCCAAGGCACGTCACAAATACAATATAACCTGATCGATTTGTTCACATTCCCATGACCACAATGTCCTTTGTCTAAACCACTTCCGGGCCCGGCCATGACCAAAATTTTCGCTGCCCCTATCCCGAAAAAGAAACAGTAAAACGCAAAGAAGCAAAAAGAAAAAGGAAAAAAAAAAGAGAGAGAGAGAAATACGTCTATAAGTCCTTCATCATCCATACATGTCATGCGTCACAAACTCGTCCATTCCACTCAGACCAGAAACTCGCTCAAAACTTGTACTCGAGTCCTGGCAACCTCAGAATCCTCGCTCATAATCTGCATAATCTCAATCATTCTTGCTATTGTCGTGTCAGAATCATGTAATGACGTACCAAGAATACCTGACTTACAAATATCTGCCTTTGCTCTCACGAGCAGCGGATCTCTCTCCAGCATATCAACACCTCCAGGCTCACGTGCTGCCTCGCGGACGACATTTCCTATGCAGAGAGCCTCGAGGAACGCTCGGTGATTAAACACCCACCATACACGTGCTTCGGCCTCGAGCAGTGTGAAGAGTAGGAAGAAGGCCGTGATAGCGTCGTGCGCTGCTTCCAGCGTGCCCCGCACATTTACCGGCACATCCGGGCTCTCAGAGGCATGTACTAGCATCAGGTTGTGAAAGTAGTTACTAGTGAGAAATAACGTCTGGCGAACCACCCGTTTGTTCGTCTTGGCCAACGCTGTGATACTCTCAGGGTCCCACGACCGGAACACGTCAGGGAATGATCGATAGACAGCCCGGAAGTCCGCAATCAACTTGGATTTATGCCGCGCGGTAGTGCAGATAGGCACATCCAGCGATCTTGGCGAGCAGATCGTCTCCTGGACCAAGTTGGCTAGGGTCCAAGACCCCCTGATATAGGCCGTATCAGTTGGGTCGCTATTTGCAATGGATGAACTATCCTCGAGCAGGTCATCTACCGACACGTCCGTATGCGTTGCTGATGGGGGCAGCGATAAGAGAACTGTCAGAAAGGTATCCTGTAGCAAAACGGCTTGCCAGAGCTTACGCCGCTGCTGCTTTTCAAACAAACTTGCATTGGGTGTTACTGTATCAATTCAGCCAGGTCAATCGTCTCTCCTTGTCATAGAAACTGTATTACACATGTTTAAATACTTACCAATATTTGGATCCCGATGCAAGCCCATCGCATACGCCTGCCTGATAAGAATACCTGCAAATGCCCATCCATCTGAAGCGTGGTTGTCGTTGATCAGGAAATATGTGATCAAAACCATTGCTTGGATCGACCTCAACGAAGCCTTGCTGAGATATGACGCGATTCGCAGAGCTTGATTGCTTGCCGAGGCATAGAATTCGGCCGTTTGCTTGCGTTCACGAGGAGATGTTGGAGTTGTAACAAACTGAGTGCCCAGAGCTAGCATGACAAAGATCAAGGCGATAAAGGACGCATCAACCTGGTTCTTTTCTGCTTGACTCATCTGCCAAAAGTGTTCATAGTCTGCGTAGAAAGTTTGTCTATGTATCATGGGATACACCGGATCGACGCATTCAAAATATCGACTGAGAAGAATATCGGCTTGAATCTTATCGGGGAGGACTGATACAACTTCTGGAAGGCCACCCTCACATGTCCAGTAGTTGGCAAAAGGATGCTCGGATCCGATGCCGAATACATTACTAGCCGTGGGTAAAGAGTAAGGAACGTTGGACAGCAGGCCGATGGACAACGCGATGGCGCCCCTGGATGAAGCACTTGGGTCGTTGGACATGCCCCGATCAGCGATATTTGGGATAGGCGACTTCCCCATAGACCCAGACTTCTTCTTGGGAGGTTTCGTCATTCTCCGGCCATTGGCGGCGGATCTTGTGGTTTCCCTATTAATGGTTAGATAATATCTTGAACAGAATGAGAGATGGCATACTCCAAGAGATTTGCGACATGTGCATATCTACACTCTGTCTGGCGCTTGATGCCTTGTAGCACGTTAGCGCAGGTATACATCGTGGCAGAATGCGAGCAACTTACAGGCAAGACAATGTGGTCGACCCCTATCACACTGCAATTTTTTCGTTAGTGTTCGTATGGTACCAGGCAATCGCGAGTTTACTACATGATACAGCAACTAAGCATGAAATATTGAACCAGGCCGTTCATCAAGACTCAGCAATTCAAAAAAGAAAGGAAACATGACTTCTCGCAATGAAGGTATGTTGAGTATGATGATGAGATTGAGAGTATATCAAATCAATAAGAACATGATCAGATGAAAAGGGATGAGCGGAGGTGAAGGGGAACACGGTGGACAAAGATGGAATTAGACAAACCTTGGTCTTACGCTCAACACACTCATGGCATGACAACGTCGGCTTGTTGCGCTTTTGCTTCTTCTTAGCTGGCTCATCCCCATCAACAGTTGGCGACCCATCATCTTCTTCGCCATCTACATAGTCATTGGGAGGATTCTTCGAGGTCGTCGAAGCAGCCGTCGAAGCTAAGCCATGAGAAACAGATACTGGAGATGTAGACGCTGAGCCAGGCCTGTGCGGAGAGGTGCCATGCGCAATGGTGAGTGGGAAAGAAGGGCCGCTGGGTAGGCTGCCAGTACCATAGGGAGAAGTTCGCACCGGAGGTTGTGCGGGTAAAGGATTTGAAGAGAGCTGTGGTTTTTGCTGCGGATGAGGCGCGCGATGCGGGTGCGCGCGCTGGGACAAATCCATTGATAGTACTCAGCTAACTATTCTGCGGCTTAGTCGATAACCTGGTTTTACTGAAGCAATAGCGAAGAGGCTCGAACTGAGGGCTGGGAGTTGAACAGCGACCAAATACCGCGATATGGATCAGCGCACATCCGGGGATTTTTAGTGGTGCTGCAGGTAGTTAGGAGCTTCGCGATGCTCTGAAGATAAGATTTAGCAGTTGGGTTTCTTAGAACAACCCCGGGAATAATAGCTGGATGAACCCAAAAGGCTCGAGTGTTTTGGGTGCGTTTTGACGTTCAGTGTTCAACTTTTCGGGTCTGGGTGGTGGAAATAAGGTCCGGGAATGACACGGCGCCAGGGGAGGTTTTGGTTGGTTCCAGTGGTCGATAACTTTTCCCTCAGGGAAAAGCCTGGCTCATCAGTGACAGGTGACAGTGACAGTCAATGACGGGTTTTCACGCACGCAAACCAGGGCAATGCAGGTAGTAGACAACCGATGGAAATAAGAAGATCAGAACCGAGCAGATAGAAGAGGATCCCGGAAAAGAAAAGGGAATTGGGGAAATGGGGAAAATGGAAATTTTGAGAAATGGGGGTTCAAGAAAAAGATACCTTGCCTTGTATACAGGGGGGGCGAAAAAGGCGGGGGCGGAGCAATACGATATGGCAAGTGCGAAGCGCAGGAACAAGGTAAGGTGAGATGGGATAGGACGGGAAAGAGTGGGATGGGCAGGTTAGGTACATGGAGCAGGAGGATAGCTAGAGCTGTCTGCCCGTGCTGTGCTGTACTGCACTGTACTGTGCCTGCTTGTATGACTAGATTGTTAGTGCAATTTCACTGCACCTTCCTTGTAAAGGCAGCTTGATGCGCATCAACTCAATTAACGGAAAGTGCCCTCCAGCTGTTTGTTAATACCGCAAAGTATGAGAACTTGTCCAGCGCAGCTGAGTCTGGTTGACGTTAAGGGTTTAGGTCAGGTAATAGCAGCACTACCGGCCGTCATGTAAAATTAGTACCGGTAGGTGTGTCTACGTAAGAGTTAACCAGGTATTCAATCTTGCTTGTGTTGGGGGTTTAAGCTCGCAGATGAGTTGATCGTATTTCCATGGAAGGAGGAAAATAGTTTATGATTGCAGATAGTTAGTTGCAGGTGAATTTTTTTCATTCTTTTCGACAGCATCCCAACCTATTTGCCGAGCTTCGCCATGCAGTTAGTTACATCCGGAACCTGGCCGTACCTGGTAAGTTACACAAGGTGCCGCACTCCTGCCATTGCCAGTGTTATGACAAAGCAAGGGTAAAGGCAAGTACAAGCCATGAACTTCATCAAACACCACCTGATTTCTTCCTTTCTCACCAGATCTGACATTACTCGGGTAGTCAGGCGCCAAAGCTGCGATAATTTCCTCACCCCTTGATCTTGATCTAGTCCCGGTCCAAGGCCTCGTTACTGCGCTCCTGCATACAAAGGGATGC
Source organism: Fusarium penzigii (assembly GCA_013623535.1). Lineage (NCBI taxonomy): Eukaryota > Fungi > Ascomycota > Sordariomycetes > Hypocreales > Nectriaceae > Fusarium > Fusarium penzigii. Next base: position 7,102 of record JABFFC010000526.1, read on the forward strand.
ATTCTTTGACGAAATTCTCGCAAAATTCAACCCAGGGGGCTCTCACACTTCCAGTCCTGGTCCCAATCCTAGCCGATACTCACCACTCCTTCTCGGGCGTTTCGGCCGGAGCTTATACGGGCGTACTAACTCGGGCTAACTGACGCACGGATACCGAAGCTTTTTTGTGTGACGGCAACCCTCACTTGTTGTGCGCTATTCAACTGCCGGCTTCGGTAAACCTGCCCTGATACCACTCCCCTACGAATGTCATCATTGAAAGCCTCCAAATCTGGGGGTGACGATGCATAAACACGTTGGCTTGTTGGCCCAAGATCGATACTGTACCGACAAAACAACCTGGTTCAAGTGAGATGAGCACCGCCACTAGTTCAACGCCTCGCAAGCTTGGTGCCGTGGGAGAAGCGGAGGCTATTCCTCGAAATGTTTCCAGATTACTGATAGAACCATAACTGAGAGAAACTCGCATTGGACGCGCAAGGGTTAGGTCACCGCGGGCATCGACTACTAACCGAACGTGGAAGACAGGCCAGTTTCTAAGAACGAAAGACTTCTCCTTTTCTGGTGGATAAACCTTACGGATTTTTATCCTCAACCTGACAACTGGTTGTTGATAATTGGATAACCTGACTAGCAACGGCATAGCACAGTACACTACAACCAACCCGAGATGAATTACGTGCATCATCCAGCCAGCCATTGGAGCGCCCCTTTCCAACACTCTCTGGGACCCTGGTGAAGTCGCACGCGCCAGCGACATCGGCAAACGAGAGTGATGGGCATGTACCTGAAGCTCCAGGTTTAAAAAAAAAACAGGAACCGCGCAAGCTATGTTGACCTACTGTACGTTACGGGACAGCCGAGCTTGGGCTAAGCCTGTGACGAAATTGAGGCTGCTTCAACACTGCCACCTCGTTGATCCAAAAAGATCCATCATCTCCGTGTGTTGAGACAATGTGCCCCTCGTCCTTCCTTGTCTGCAACAGTGGCCTAAGGGGCTAAGGGGGATAAGATGGATCTGGCGTGTACGATGGGGTCGCTTAGGAAAAACTCAAAATCAACTGCTCGTGGGAGACCATGACTAGGTACATTATCTGGGACGATGAGGGATGGCGGGCTCCGGTTGCATTGGCTTCGCATACCATGGTCCTACGAGGATGCTAGGACAAGTGCATTCTATAAAGCTATATCTTGGGACAGCAACGATGACAAGACAATGTTCGTTTTGTGTCAATTGGAAACCGTCATGAGTTTCATCTGACAAGTTCACTCAACCGACTTGCGCTTGCTGGAGGGCATGCACGTCAAAAATGCGGCAATTACAGGCAACTGACCTCGATCTGTATCACCCCTCAACCCGTGCCCCCAAACGTTTGGCCACAGTTGCCAATCAACAGGGCTAATCTTGCTTGATTCTTGGACACACTAGTCGCGATGTGTGCCCATCTACCGTTCGAGCGCCAACCTCTTCAATCTTATGCCCTCCCTGCTCGACCTTGGTCGGCATCTTCCTAGCTTGCCGCTACTTGTGCACATGCCGGCCCAAGCCAAGACTAGCATATCCAAGTATCAACTCTTGAAAAGTCTGGACCTCGAATAGAACATGATCAAGAGTCAAGGCAGCACCGATGACGTCCAATTGATGGGGATAACATCCAGTCCTTGTTTGTCTTTGTCGCAGTGATAAGATAATGTCTAAGACAAGCAAGAATGCTATTATTATCGATGGATTAAAATACCGCCCAATCTTTGTGGTGTTTGTGATTAACCTCGATTGCGATTCCCATCTCTTGGCTCTACGATCTGGCTGAAATTTCACTCCAGTACCTAACTCAACACAAAACACGGAGCGTATTCTAGTCCTTTTGGATATTGATTTGAAGAAATCAATGTACACCGCCCCAAGTCATTTGCGCCCTATTGAGGGCCTCCTAACAACGTTAGTCTGTCAAAGTGAGGACGTGCACGGTATTGTCGTTCCGACATAAACTGAACATTTCTCCTATTTCCTAAATTAATTCGAGGGACAACCATGAGAGTCATGTCAGTGACACAAGCTTTGTGTACATGACTATCGTTCCAACGGAAATATGCATTCATTACCTAGCGTGCAACGGATGGATTCGAAGTCGCCAAAGATTGAGGAGAAGCCTCGACGACTGACACAATGACCATTCTGAACCGCGAATATTCATCAGGAAAGGTAATAATTGTATTCCTTGCCTGCCGATAGTCTACTGGCTACCATGAACCGTGAATATCATGAATCATAGATCAGATTTACCCGGGTGCGGTTTCCCCCCTCGGCTTTCCTAACCTATACCGACTATGGTCTATGATGACTGAGATATAGTGGGGGTTATGTTATGCCCGTGTGATATGTCCAACAGTGTCATAGGCGTTGACGTGGACATGTAACACAACGTCTTGGGGTACTGGTATTCTAACCACATCTCACGATTGAAGTCCTCGTGATACACGCCCACGCAACCCGAACCCCATGAGAACCATTACCGTCCCTCTTCAGCGCCTATCTCAAATTGCACGTCATCTTCACCACGCAATGTCCGCATCTCAACCCCCCGCCGCTGCGCCATGGCGCTCTGATCTCCTCTCACACATCAAGGAGATGGACTCACCCACCTTCATGCTCAGCACCCTTCACCAGCATGATTCAGCTGTCACCCCTAGGTCCCGCACCGTCGTCTTTCGCGGCACCTGGGCTGAGTTACCCGTCAATCCGAAGAACACGGCCCCGCTGAACCCTTCCGTCTATGAATCTGACTTGCTCACCCTCACCTCGGATGCTCGTATGGAGAAAATGGCCGAGCTCAACCCGGATGGATCTCGGTTTGAATCCGGCGGCGGTCAGCCCGTAGAGGCCTGCTTCTGGATAATACCTACAAAGACGCAATGGCGGCTACGCGGAAAGGCATACCTCATCGGTCCAGACATCGACTCTCCGTCGGGAACACAGACGAAGCAAGCTCTAGAGCGGTACATGCGACTAAAAGGTAACGAAAACAAAGACTCATTCGACTGGCCCAAGGAAGTCACTGCACACTTCGGTAACCTCAGTCCTGGCATGAGAGGTTCGTTCCGGAACCCACCGCCCGGTACACCACGGGACGACAAGCCAGCCGAGGGTCTGGGACCGGGTCAAAAAGTCGAGGACCTGCATGACGAGATTGCCAGGAAGAACTTTCGAGTTGTAGTCATTGTACCAGAGGAGGTGGATAGGGTTGACCTGACGGATCCAGCTGATGGGAAGAGATGGAATTACAAATTGACGGGAGGTGAATGGAAGGAGACAGAGCTTTGGCCCTGAAGTCTATTAACAAGTTGTCATAAACACACTCTCTGGAGAATGAATTCCCTCGCAAGCCTTAACTTGTTGATTCACAAATGTTCGATATGCTACAAGAACGAGCACTGAATATTGACAAAGACGGAAGATCTCTAGATCTCCCTGTTGATTCATGACCTGAAAGATATAACATGGTTATTGAACAGGAATAACCAACCAAATATAATTTAAAAAAGCCCCAATTCAACCAAAACAACATGCAATCAATCACCTTCGCTATGAATCGTTTTTTCTCTCTTCCCGAGTTACGCTTTTCTTTTCTCCCACAGACAAATGGAAGATATGACATGAACAAAATAGACACGAGGTAGTGTAATGGCCCCCGTGGCATGTTGATGCCATTTTTGCGCCTTTTGGGACATGGTAACTACACCAAACCCAACATAAGCCGACATGGGGTTAAATAGAATTGAATTGCAGAAGAAGTAAAAAAAGACATGGGTGCGACTGTTTCCCCTTTCCAGTCGCAGGAAGTAACGCCGATTATGAGTTGAAAGAAAATGCTGGTAAGAACAGGCATAAACCGAGCTTAACAGAGGTTCAAGAACATGCATGCTGATCGAAAAGTCGTCGCGGTATATCGAGGATCAGGGCCCAGGCACGCGGCTCGTAGACGTTCTAAGACATACGATAGCGCATCGCCCGAGTTGACCGGTACTGAAGCTTTGGCATCTCCATTTCCACGTCGATGCCCTCATCTGCCTCAAGGGCCGAATCTACCGCCAAGGGTGCCATAGGGTCGTATTCTGCGGCTTCTAGCTTAGTAGGCTCCTGCTTGGCCGGTTCCTCCTTGGCAGATGTCGGTGTTGGACTGCCCTCTTTGAGACCGGCAGGCAACTCACGGCGCATGCTTATAGGCCGTCGTGTTCGAATCTTTACCATCTCGCCCGTCTCCTTTGCCAACTCCGGTTCCTCACGCTGCACACGTTCCATCTCCTTGGTCGCCATCTCCAAAACTTCAGCAAGGCGCTTCTGAGCCTTGGATATTTCGTCGTTGCAGTCGCCATCGCGGAGAAACTGGTGTGCACCATGCTCGCACATGCTCTGGACGAACTCCAATCCCTTATCCAGGTTGTCATATACATCGGGTTGATCCTTTGCACCGGGCCTTGATATTGACATGGGACCAAACCGTCTGCTGCTCATGTACCTCAACGAGGGGAGATCATCTTCACCATCTGCTCCGTCTTGTGGTACTTCCACCTCTGCTAACTTTTTGATCTGGGCAACGCGGGCGGCCATCTTTGCCTTGCGCATCAAGTTTCGGCTCGATGATATAAATCGTACAAGTTCGTCAAAGAAACCCTGGACATAGCTGTCATAGTAGACGATAATCATGCTGCGCGTACGGTACTTGGGCGTGGCTTCCTCATTTGATATCATGGAAGGCGACTTGGGCTTTCTCCTGGCCTGTGCTCGGGCACGGGCACGGGCCGCCTTGAACGCTTCCTGTGATTGTTTCACGGCATCGGGCGTTGGTGAGTTGGACTGATCCTGCTTCGGGGCGTTGACAGGCGTCGAGGGTGAGCTCATTACAGGGGTACTGTCCTCCGGAATAGCATCGTCTTCTGGAGCTTCTGCAAATACAAGAGGAGGGTCATCCTTGGGCTTAAGTGACTCGGTGGAACCTTTGTTTCGAAGAGACTTGGTATCCGAACTCTTTCCATCTGGAGAAGCGACAGCGGCCAATTCGGCCTGTCGCTGATCAATTTGCCCGCTGAGATCGTCGAGTCGAGAAAGCCAGTCGGGAATATTGTTATGCAAGTTTTTCAAGGCGTCCATCGCCATGTCGTGAAATTCTGATTCTCGCACGGAATCCGTGTTGACGGAGAAGTAGGGGCTAGGTGAAGGCACCCAACGCCCCAGGTAACAAACAGGGGATCTGTGGCAGAGCTTATAGCTGTATAAGCGAGAGCGTATACGCGTATGTGGCGTTTGATATCGGGTCGAGAAGTTGTTGCAGGTATGTTATGACGAAAAGTTGATATCGAGGTCAGATGTCACGAGTGGTGGCGACTAGAGGAAGTGTAATAAGAAGAGCAATGGGGTGGAGAGAGGTCAGCCACTTGGTATTAATAAAGAGATTTGCGTTGGTATCTGATCAGTTTGTGATAATCGTAACGTCGTGAGCGTCGTAAGATGGTGGGTGTTGGGAGGTTTAATATGATTCACCGATGAAAGAATGCCAGAAGTTTGTCTCGGGGAGGACGGAAGCGCAGCGAAAAGACAAACTTGATCGGTGATTTCTCTCGAGCGACAAGGGAGGGATCAGGGATCGTGTGATCGTGCAATCATGAATCGGACAGAATAGAGTTGGGAGTTGAATTTTGAGCTGTTGGTGGTTGGTTTGTTGGTTTGAGTCGAGAAAGAGGTGTTGGTGTTGGTGTAGGTGTAGGTATTGGTATTGAATTTGGTATGCCGTATACGGTACCTATACCTGAGGACTAAGGTAGTAGTGGAGATACCTGCCTTAGCTTGTAGTGTAGCCCGTACGTAGTGTGGTAGAGTTTGTAGTGGGAGCTTAAGGGTGACAGCAGCCTTTTGCGGCCAAGTGAGAAAAATGGAACCGACTAAGGATTGAGGCGTCTTTGAGATTGTGGTGGTAACCAACAAGGCCAAGACGTGAAGAAGAATAAGATCAAGGAGGAGGAGGTGGAGGAGGGAAGGGGGAAAAAGGAAGAGAAGGGTGATGATGATAAGCAGAAGAAAGAGAAGAAAATCGTGACGAGGCGTTAAAAACAATAACGAGAAAAAGTGTCAAGCGGGGGAAGAGTTTGCAGAGCTGAATTCTGTGCCCAGTGTCGGTACGGCTCGAATTTCAACCAGCTTTTTCCTTCGGTTATCACCTGAGAAAACAGCAAGAGTGGGATCCGGAGTGGGATCCGGAGGCGTCGAGAAGAGAGGGAGTTGGTTAGAGCTATTCCGGGGAGAAGACGGGAGGGAGTAAAAAGTGGTGCGGCTGGTGGGGAGCAGGGGG
>JABFFC010000527.1:0-25883 GCA_013623535.1 Fusarium penzigii
GTTATTGCCCTACTCGCTCAGAAGGCTTCAGGGGATGCCGAGCTTCGTGATCTCATGAAGCGAGTGGCTGTGGGACAGGCCAAAGAAGGCGAATTGGCTCGTTTTCAAAAGATCATTGATCAGCTCAATGCTGAGTATCGCAGTAGAGGTGGGCAGCAAGGCCCCTCTGCAGATAGGCTTCTCGTCGATGGGAGGACAGTCAAGTACTTTGCAGACGAAGTAAGGGCCATTCTTGACATTGTCCTTGCATCCAACCCAAATCAGAGGTCATCAGAACTTCGACCACCTCCGCGAAGCGACCCCCTTGTGGTCATGCTGGTCAAGCATGCACTGGAGGATGCCAGGACGCAAAGCATGATCCGTCGGATTGCTGAGGGTCGACCTGGATATACCGACGCCACAGATCTCAAGGACATACTCGACCGATTACATCAGGAAATGAAGGCGACATCCAAGCCTCCCCCTGTCACAGCACCAGTTCGACAGCAAGTCCCCAATGGAATGCCGAATGGTCAGCATCCCAGAGCACCAGCTCCCCAGGTGGCGGCTCAGCCAAATCATCAGGCGTTAAGGTCCAAAGGACCGCCTCCAGCCCCCAAGCCAGATATCACGGCGGTTGTGTTTGATTTTGGCACTGGTGATAGGTATCTGTTCCCAAAGTTCAGCATTTTGGAATATCTACCAACGACATCAGGTCAGCAAGTTGTGGCATCTTTCTTGATTGTTCGCAAGGGTAGCACTTCGGAGTATGGCGGAGACCCAAAGCTAGACTATTATCAACCTGTCACGATACGCCTGTATACCCACTCAGGGCGACATCTAGAGAATCTTGCAAGAGTTGTTGCCCCTCAGGATGAGGTGCGACGATACATGGACGACGTAATGGACAACATGACGCGAGCGGAGTATGTTCTTCTTGCCATGAGGCTGCCTAAAGCTTCAGCTGAGGGAGACAATGAGGAGACATCGACACCTGCGGATGAATCCAAAACAAGCAGATCTACACCAAAACCTGACTCGTCACTAGAACCTAAGACCGCAATTAAACCAGGTGTAATTTGGAACACAAAGAGTAAGTCGAGTACACCCCCGGTGGATGGGCATGTCAAGGCTGTACGAGACGCGGAGCAAGAAGCCCATGCTCGATATTTGCGTCTAATAAACGCAGTGTCTGCGAAGGATACAGATGGTGTATGAGCGACTGAAAGTCTATTGTACGGGTACATATACTTTACATACAGTTTGACTTTTTCTTCCCCCATGCTGGAGTGTTTTCATTTGGAATAGGTCTGTATTGTCAAAAAAAGATATTGGGAGCGCGGAGCTGGCAGATATTGATAGGATCGGCGCTATATACTTTGAATTGGATACATGAGCGAGGGTACCGTATGCAGGAGAGTCCCAACAAGCCCTGGTTCTGGACTTGTTTTCTTACAATGAAGGAGCCCGTTTGATCAATTTTTACTTTGCATCGACATGATGGAGTGCATTCTGGTGCTGTCTGCTTGTGAGAAGGATGGAAAGATGGCTGATTTCGGTAAGGTGTATGTTAAGGTTGGCTCTGGAAATAACTCCTACGGCTGTGACCATGAAGTATATCCATGGTGTAGCATTTGGACCCCTTTGATGTTGACCAATACCTGAAGATACAGTAAACTAAGCTTAGATCTCCAAGGTGCTTATCAGTGTGCTGATGAGCGACGAATTCATATCTGATCTATGTCTTATCATAGACGTGTAGCTTAGACATAATATCCAAGACTATTATAATGGAGATGGCATCAAGTAACACTGTTGTCTTCGAAAAATCACCCAGTGCTTGTGAGTTTCCTGTTTTGCACACCATCATGTCCCCCTGATTCAAGACGGTTTGAGTTAAGAAACATGAACGCCGAACTAAAATCTTGACGTCTGAACTGCCACTCCCCGCATGTGCTTTTCTCCCAACTCGTACAACGTTGCTTTCAAAGGGAGCATCATCATGAATAAGTGATCCCATGTGTGCTGTGTACTCCATTTTCCGTAGTGCTGTTTTCAGTCTCGCATGCAGATGAGAGAGAGGAGTATCGAAACAAGACAGTACTAAGACAAGCTCATACAAGGCATATGGTCTTCAGACTTGAGCAAAATTGGGTATCTGACTGCATCGAGTTACAAAGTCTGCGGACAAAGCGGAGATTTGTATTGGTGAATGACCGCAGAACAAGACTCAATATAGACGAACGTATGGAGAGGCAACTCCGAAGAATCGTCTCTGAAAATGTACATAAGGGCTACATCGCCCAACGATTCCAGATCAACCAATCCAATCCAATCCAGTCTCAATCCCATATACTACACTACAATCACTCATTCAAACAATCTCATTCAAGATGTTCTTCTCCAAGATCACCGCTCCCATCCTCATTCTCGCCGCTGGCATAGGCCAGGCCGTCGCCCAGCAGGGCAGCGGCAGCGACAACGCCGACATCTACAGCGGTCTGGTTCCCGCCCCTGGCGGTGATTACGTCGATGGTGGTGATGCCATGAGTGCCTGTTCCCTGTTCGCCAACTTTGAGAAGTGGCTTGACCTTCGTCTGAACGAAACCTTCCCCGAGAAGAAGCTTCATCGCAAGAAGCTCCTCATGGTATGTTACCTCACAAACTCCCGACTTCCTCAAGCCTTGAAGGCTCTTACCTCTCCTAAGAATCATAGGTCTTGGTTACTGACATCAATCGAATAGTCCGACAAGGCTGCCCTCGGCACCTACAACACCATCTTCGAGACGTACGTCGGTCGTGTCAAGGGGACCATCAACGACAAGTTCGTCACTGGCGCTGGCTTCGCTGGCCCCCTCAACAAGTTCTGCAAGTTCAACCCCTCCAAGCCGGCCGAGAAGCTCGTCAAGGTCATTGACGAGCCCAAGTCTCCTGAGGTCGCTTGGGACGTCGACGATCCCCAGGCCTGCCAGACCATCAAGATGATGAACGATGCTATCTTCAGCTACTACGTAAGTCATCCTCGACCAGCACTCTCACATATATATACATAAAATCTACAGTAACTAACACCAACTTCAGAAGATCGAGCTCGTCGTCCGTGGCAAGGCCCACTATGGCTGGGCCTTTGAGCGTCTGGCCGACATCCAGCACGAGTACTGCGACCAGTACGCCACCCTGGCAGACGTCCCCACCCCTCTCCATCTCGAGGACCCTGAGGAGGGCCTTACCCCCGAGGAGATGGAAGGCATCCAGGGCAGCGACATCCCTCACGTCGGCGACCCCAAGGGTCTGCTCGGTGACCTCACCAAGGAGGCCATGGTCCGGGAGAAGAAGTTTGCCGAGGCGAAGAATGCCGGCCAGCACGCCAAGCGAGAGGATGCGGATGGCCACATCGTCGGCTCTACTATGTCTGATATCTTTGGCTAGGTAGATATCCTAGATAAAGTTTAAGCATAGAGAATGTAGCGTTCGTGTTGTGAGAAATCTCAAGACATAGCATCGGTGACACACAGCAGCCCCAAACTCTAGCATGTTGACGAGAATGGTCAAGAAGCTCTGACTATTTTTTTGAAAGGTAAGCGGTGAAAGGCTTAGAAAGTGAGAAGGATGCAAGAAGGTGAAAAGAAAACAGAGGATATTATCATAGAGTCAGATGGAAGTTTACTTCTTTTTAGGAAAAAACCTAAGGTATTTTCCAGAAACAGTCAAATAGTTGGATGAATGAGATAAATTTTTGAGTAGAAATTTGTTTTGTGGAGAGGGCAAGACTACTTACTTTGGCCTACACCTTTGTGGTAGTGAACTGAACGTGGTATAATGTCAAAATCTTGTCAAACCAGCATTGCGTTCCAGATCATACCTAAGTAATAATGCCTTGACTGGAACATTTTGCAGTGAATGCTTAAAAGCGAATCAAGTCAAAGACAGATCAGACCGGAGCTCACAGTGACACTCGGGAATATATCCAAACAAGAGTAAGGTTATGGTGTACATTGACAAATAAAAGTAGCCCTGGTTGTCCAATTTCTGTATCAACTGTGCCTGAAGTCAAATTCTGGAGTCATGACTGTAGTCTATCGAAAACCTTTTATTTCAACATTTTACGTGAATATCGAAATCTGGGAATAGCCTCAATCTTTAATCAGGGGCAGAATCAGGGGAAACAAACTACTTGAAGTAATTGATCAGCCAATAACTGAGCAGTTGCCTGTTTCCGTCATGACTGGTGTCCCTTCACTGTGGTATGCCAAGATGCATTACGTAGCACCATGATCCACGGCCAGGGTACAGGTTCAAGTGATATGGGGCGCTTTAGGCCGGGTACTAGTACGTACCGTCCCTAACTGTAGGTACTGTGCTGGACTGGTCCTAGGCTGCAATCAATGCCAGCTCTGCCCGCCTACCTCTAACGTTACTAGAAACAACATCATGAACTCCCGCCATACTTGATTTCTATTTCATCAGGTCAGATCATTTTCATAATACAAATCAAATTCACCGCAATTCTATTGTCATAAGATCCAACGTCTCTTGAAATAGGCATGAAATTGAGATTATCTTCTCAAAATGGGCCAGAGTCATTCGGATGAACACCTCCAGCGCCGGTCGCATCAAGAGCTAACCCAAGAATTGGTACGTTTCTTCCACTGTAACATCGACTTTGTAGGCGCCAACAATGCATGATAACTAATGCGCATCACAGGCGAGACGATTCAAGGAGAAATGCTTCACTTCACTCGAGTTTTACTCCCTGGTGGACGTCTTCAAGAGTCTCGCGGACCAGCAAGAGTCCATCAAGTACCTTAAGGAGGATACCATTGCTCGCTTTCTTGAAATTCCAGATATCTTGGGTGCATCTCCGGTCATTTTCCAGATGTTAACTCACATCGGAGCCTTTCCATTTCTTCAGGATGCTCCCGTTGTTTTGGAATTGCAGCAGATGATCATGGTCGTCGTCATCATGACAGATCGCTACAAGAAAGTCCTGGCGCGCGGCTCAACTGACAGAACCAAACTCTTTTTCAAAAGTTTGGCCGTCTACGATAGGAAACAATCTGAAGCGATAGATGCCCGCGATCCGCAAAAGGGATTGGATTCAGCAGATAATGAGAATGATGCTAGAGAAAAGGACAAGGAATCGTCTCCGGCGGGCTTCGCCATCGACAAAGCTGTCGATGATCAATACGAAGAGGAAGACCCTGACGAAGAAGATGATCTTGTCTTGACTGCTTTTGAACTACTAAATGTCCAGGATGCTGTCGAACAAGGCCATGCGCCAAACTACCACACAGCAACCATACCTACCGACAACTTCCGAAAGCTTGTCATGCTGTTATTGCTCGCGGCCCCCTTGGATCCCCAGGAGAGACTATCGCTTTATTCCACACACGTTGCCGGAAAGGATTTGAACAATCTTCGATCAACTGCCGAGTGCATTCTATCATCCTTTGTCAATGCCGAAGAGGCGCCTGGTATCAAGTACCACCACTTCAAGAAGATTATACCCGCAGTATGCCCGTACTTATTTGACGGCTTCAATGGTCTCTTTGAACATTTTCTCTTTTCAAAGAACCTCGACTTTTCCAAGACCCAAAACAATGCCAATGGATCAATCGACATCTCACAGGTTGCCCAACCCTTGTTACAACAAGTCGGTGACATCCTAAACCATCACAGGCTATCGCAGATTTCCCTGTTTCTTCCGGGCTCTGATCTGTTCCGCAAAGTAAGACTGCTCTACTCTGGTAGTGAAGCTGGCTTCTCTATGGGCAGTTTTGAAAGCAAGGTGTTCAACTGGCAGGCTCCAACTCTGCTCCTGGTCAGCGGAACTCGACTTGGTGACACACCAGATGGAGGTCAAGAATCGACTTTTGCATCTTCACTGCCACCCAAGAGGTTTCCTCATGGCAGCAAATCAGATAGACTCACGTTTGGAGTCTACGTGAGAGAGCATTGGAAACATAGTCACCGAGAATGCTTTGGTGACGCGGACACTGTTCTGTTTCAGCTCGAGCCTGTCCATGATGTGTTTAGAGCTTCGACCATCAACAAGGACTATGTCACTTTTACAAAGCCTCCTGCGCATCAGCCATTACTTGCTTTTGGCTGCCCACATCCTCACCCATCTCAAGCTCATCGCAAAGCTGACATGTTTCGACTCGGTCCTGTATCGTTACTCCTCGACGACTCGTTCGAATTCGGCGTTTTCAACCATGATTACACTTCCAGGGGCGGAGCGTTCCATCCAAGTGAGGTGAGAAAGTATGATTTCCAAGACAGGTTCCAGATCGAAAGCTTGGAAGTCTGGGGCTGCGGTGGTGATAAAGAAGCTCAGGCCCAGGCGGAGAGATGGGCCTGGGAAGCACGTGAAGCGGAGGCAAGAAGAAAGATTAATTTGGGAACGGGTGATATGGAAGCTGATCGAGCGTTGCTGGAGATGGCCGGCATCATTGGGCAAAACCGAAGTGGTGGTTCTATGGCATAGATTTTATTCCCAAGGCGTTGGAGCTGGTAACTTTTGAAGATTGTATTCTCTTTCTTTTTTCCGTTTCCTCTTTTCGCCCTTCACTATCCCATTTTTTGAATAATCAATCTTGAATTTGAGTGTGGTGTTTGGTGTTGAAGATCCATCATGGAGGATCATATGAGGGACTTGGTCTATGACGTTATCCATCATTTACATTAAAAATGTCAACATTGCGACTGCAATTGCGATATTCAGAAAATGCAAAATACAAACCAGTTCCAGCTATCGTACAGTGTGTACTCTTATAAGTTATCCACAGAAAACCAAACCGATCGTACAAGAAAGCTCCAGATGCAGTCTCCCGCCCTTGTTTTTATATACGTGCACAAAGAGATCCTGTTCTTTAGTCCTTCTTCTTTGATGAGATGATATCGCCAAGATCACCAAGAGAGCTCTTGGGATTTCTCTTCTTCTCCGGCTCGGCGTTTGCAGTTTCCGCCACAGGTTCCGCTGCATCCTTCTTTTCGGCCTTGGACCACAGATTCATCCTTCCTAGGACGCCTCCCGTGCCGGATTCCGTCGTCGACTCCTCGCTGTTCTTGGCGGCTTCTTGCACGGCTGCCTCCTCCGCCCGGGCGGCCGCGGCCAGCTGTCTCCTCTTCTCGAGCTTCGCCTTCATGGCCTTGTCCTCCTCGTCTCGGGCTTCGAGTTCGCGGATCCACTTGAGGTGCTTCTCCTCGGCGTCGCGGGCTTCCTGTAGCTTGCGGAGTTCCTTGGTCTTCTCGCGATCCTTGCTGTAGTACATGCTGCCCGCTACCATGGCAATCACTGTGAATCCCTGGGCCGCGACTCGCGCTCGGAACATGCGGTTCGCCTGCTTGGAGTCGCCCCGGCGGAGGGCTCGGTAGGCGTTGATGAAGGCCAGTGTGGTGAGACCCATTCCTGAGGCATGATGTGAGTGTGTCACTTGAATAAAGGCGAACTCAATTGAAAGGGATATTTACCCAGTGGAACTAATGGTTCCTCCTTGATCTTGCGAAGGAGCTTGTGAAGGGGGCGCTCGTTGTGAAATTCGCTGTCAATGGCGTGAGCGGGGGATCTCAACTACAATTAAAGAAGCAACAGGATCAAGAGCCTACTAACTTGTCATCGTCAAAAGACGAGGGCATTGACCCAGAAATAGAAGGAGGACCGTCAGCCATCCTGATTGAAGAGATGTGATATCGTGGAGTTGTTTGTTTGGTGGTATAACGAACCAAGGCTCCCAAGAGATAAAGAGAAGAAGAGCATAAGGTGGGCTGAGGAATTTGGCAGCTTCAGGGACCCGGGGCCTGGATCGGGACCTGGGACTGGACCCATGATGAGCTGGATCCATGACAAGCATCATCACTTTTTTTCCGCCGACGCCCGGGACTCCACTGTTCTAGAGAGCTGTGAGGTACAACTTGGAAGAGTGTGAAGCCCACCCAATTCCGAGGTACCTGAGCGTTGAGTGCACTGACCACTGATTAATCCGCAACTTGGAGCTTGTGGACGCTGTTCCTCCAAATCTCATCTTTGTCATCAACTCCAACCAAACATCAACAAGTCGCATCAACATTAACGAAACTAACATCAACTTCTTGCGCCTCAGTCTTTAGCCCTGACCGGAGGGAAGAAAAGAAGTTTCAACGACTGATACGTTCTTCGAAACACCTGCGCATTCACTAATCGCCTCCTCTTCTCCACCCCCTTCTTCCACCAATCGACACAAACATCATGCTACTCATATAGTCCATCATGTGGTTGCCGACATTTCCAGTCGAGAGCTTGACCAGGCCGCGACTTGCGGTGGCAGTCATATCTGCTGTTGCGGCTATCTCGGTTAGTTACTACGCATACCAGACGCACGCTTCGCAAACGTTCGAATCCCTCCCTGCGGGCACGCTACATAGGAGTAACGCCGTTCGTCGCCCTCGTCGGAGTCGCAGAAGCGGGACTGAATCAAGCTCTTCAGAAGAAGAAGAGGAAGAAGAGCCTGGAGATGAAAATGCCGATATGGATACTTTGAGGCCCACGGGCGACGGAGAGACCGTGGATGGTGGTGGTGACTGGTGGACGGCCGAAGGCTTTCCTCCGACCCAACGCGCCGGCCACAATATGGTCAATCTGTTGTTTCGCGTCTCCGAGGATAGTGCGCGTCGTAATGGATGCGTACACCGCGGCTGTCAGTGCAATGCATGCGGTATGGTTCCTATTCGAGGGGTTCGATATCGTTGCGCAAACTGTGCCGACTTTGACCTCTGCGAAACTTGTGAGGCCCAGGGTGTGCATACTAAAACACACATCTTTTACAAGATCAGGGTGCCAGCACCACCATTTGGCCCTAGACAGATGCAACCAGTCTGGTATACAGGCGATCCAGATAACTGTAGACGAAACCTACCCCGCTCTCTAATACCGAAGCTCTCCAGGGAAACAGGATTCGAGCGACCGGAACTAGAGGCGTTCTGGGAGCAGTGGACATTTATGGCCAATTCGGAATGGAGGGATGATCCTGATCAGCTTGGTGTGGCAATGGATCGCAAAACGTTTGAGCGTTGCTTGGTACCCACGGGAGGCTCTCGTCATGCTGCACCAAATCTCATCCATGATCGCATGTTCTCCTTCTACGACTCCAACAATGATGATCTCATTGGTTTCAGCGAGTTCCTGCATGGCCTATCATACCGCAAACGTAAGGATAAGTTGCGAAAGATCTTTGCTGGCTATGATCTTGATGGTGATGGATATGTCGACCGAAAGGACTTTTTGCGCATGTTTCGAGCATATTATGTGCTTTACAAACAGATGCACAAGGCCATACTCGACGGTCTTGAAGACCAGCTCCTTGCTAGCACCGAGGCTCATCAGTTGGTCACTAGCCGTCAGCCCCTGAGCAGTCTATTCGGTCGCGAGGGGAGAGTACCTGCCGGTGACGGTGGATTCCGGCACGAGGGCAAGACTTATCACCGAGATGGGTCTGTGGAAATCACAGATGGCCATAACGGTGTTTTTGTTGAGGACCGGGGGGATACGGCCAGCCGTGGAGATATACTTACCAATCTCTTTGCCTACGAGACGGATCATCGTTCTCGCAGACGGTTCATTACTCGCAGTGATACAGATACGAACTGGCGGACAGTTCGTCGACTTAGTGGGAGCGAAACTGATCGCACATACTGGGTCACTCTGCTGGAGCCCCCCACAACATTGGAAGAACTTCCCAGTCTGTTGATGGGCGACCACAATCTTGACATTGATGACCCTACCGATGACGAAGATGAAGATCTTGACGATGGCATTAATGGTGCGCGTGACAACGGTTCAGGAGGAGCGATGCCTACCGAGAGTGAGGTACGAGCGAGGGTTATCGACAGTACTCGCCAGCGTCTGCCGAGATTAGAAAAGCGCAAGAGAGATATGGCTCGTCGGCAGCTACACGAGAGATGGAAGCGACGCCAATTCTACCTTGATGAGGAAGAAGGCGGATCTGCTCCTGATGACTGGGAAAATGCAGAAGACATCCTCACTGATCTTCGGCGCATGGATGAAGGGTCAGAATCTCCTGAAGAAGCCTCAACCAGATCTCACTACACGGCAGCTGGGAAGAAGAATGGAGAATCGTCCAGTGCGGCTGCGAACTCGGCAGGTACAGCAAAGCAAGAGACATTACATGGCCTTGTCGAAGCGGAGCGTGATGCAGGCAAGGAGGTGTTATACCAAGTCACACAACAGGCTTTCAATGAGCTGCTTGACACCATATTCAAACCTTCTGAGGATTTGGCAGTACAGGCAGCGGAAACCAGGGAGCAACGAAAGAAGTACAAGAGTGTTCTGGATACTATCGAGCCTGGAGAAGAAGACTGGGATGCTACCAAGACAAACAACGAGGACCGTGGTGATACCAAGATTAGATCAGCGGCGAATCGATCTCTTGATGAGCTGTTGTCCGAAAGCGGGTATACTATTGCCTTGCCTGAAGGTCGCAACGGGATAGAGATTGATACTACGGTTGAGATCATCCACGACGAGCCGGAGAGTCCCATCATTCAAGAATCTCCCACACGCACTGCCCCTGGGCCTCGAAATAACGAACATCGCGATCCCACCCTCCCGCACTTCCGTCCAGACGTGGCAGATGAAGCGTACGATTCGTCTTACGTCTGGTACCCAGTCACTCACACGCCGTCTACGAACGGCCACGCCGAAGAGACCAACAACAACAAGCCCGAGAGCGACTCGGGGAGTGCTCCTACATCGAGCATGCTCCGACAATGGAAGCGTTTAACTCTCGCCGAGGAACAAGCCATCAAAAGAGGGGGATGGGGAAAGTTGAGCTTTGACGAGTTTGAAGCTATTTATAAAAGTCAGGAATACCAAGGCAATAGGCTGGATTACCTGGGTAGCTGGATAGATTTCTGCATCCCTTAGTAAGATTTGGCGCGATTTCGTGGATTTGGTGGAGCGGTGTTGTATAAATAGTCTTAGAAAGGCGTTGGAATCACTGTTGTATAGATAGACAGTAATTGCAAATATGAGCGGGCGATTCAAGCCAAAAGCGAAGTCATACAGTTTCGCATTCATCGCGCTTGACAGTGTCTTTGACTCCGGATTATATACAGCTTCATACTTTTGTGACTGTAACATTTCCAGGTTCTAAAGCAAACTGAGAATCCAATAGCAAGATCTTGAGTTACAACATTCAAGCACAGAAATTGATGATTAGCTAGGTAGTCGACAAATCGCTTTGGATTTTTGGGCACATATCTTGACTCCAGATCCTAATCCTATGAAAAAGGACATTAGAAAAAAACACTGTCACTGGAAGAAAAGGGGTAACATTGAAGATTTGGGTTCAATCTAATTATACAACAATTCATGCGCTCATCCATGCTTTTAGTATCAAAATGTGACTACTTATGCACTACTTTAACAAAGGAAATCCGATAACAAAAAAGAAAATCGGCAGTATCTGCAGTCTTAGACGACCTGCTGTGTAGTATCCTGACCGGCAAAGCCCAACAAGGCATTCCAAGTATCGGCAGTGCTCTGGTCGCGCGTGCCCAAAGACTCGATCTCAGCCTGGGCGTCCTCGCAAGCAGCCTTTGCGGCGTCGTTGGCTTCGCAGACGTTTGTGAGCTGATCACAGATGCGGTTGGTGATGATGTTGGGGTTGAGGGCTTCTTGCTGGCCTTCGGCGATGAGAGGGTCCTGGGGGATGAAGGTGAATTCATCAGCAGGACGCCCGTTGAGGCCGCCGATGAAAGCCATAGTGGGTTGGCAGAGACCAAAGTCCAGGGCACCATTGTCGGCGGCGTCTCCAGCATTACCGTCAGCAGCGTTGTCATTTCCGGCGTTGTCATCCGCAGCATTGTCATTGCCGGTATTGCCATTGTCAGCATTGTCATCTGCGGCGTTGTCGTTGCCAGCGTTTTCGGTGCCGTTACCAGCATTGCCATTGCCGGCATTGCCATTGTCAGCGTTATCATCTGCAGCATTGTCGTTGTTGGCTCCGTCATTGCCATTTTCCTGACCGTTGTCTTGACCATTGTCCTGGCCATCATTTGCGTTGTCATCCTGAGCATCATCCTGAGCCCCGTCGTCGTTCTGGCCATCATCTTGACCATTGTTCTGGTCGTTGTTCTGGTTATTATTTCCATTGTCTTGGGCGTTGTCCTGGCCATCATGTCCATTACCAGCATCGTCATTGCCGTCATTGGCACCATCGTTGCCATTGCCATTTTGAGATGAGTCGTCGTTCTGCTCATCATCTTCTCCATCCTGGTCGTCATTGTCATCCCCGTCCTGGTTGTCATCGTTGTTACCATCATTGTTGTCATGCTGGTTGTCATTGTTGTCTTCTTGGTCGGAGTCATCGTTGTTGGAATCATCATTCTCATCCTGAGTGTCGTCATTTCCAGTGTTGGCATCTTCACCGCCAGCGGTTCCGTTGCCGATACCATTTCCGGTCTCAACGGTTCCATTGCCGACTCTTGTATCAGGAGGGAGGACACCGCAGCCGACAGGCTGTTCGGTGTTATCAGCATTACCGGCATCATCTCCAGCAGCGTCATCTCCGGCGGCATCATCTGCTGCATTATCATCTCCAGCAGTATCGTCGCCAGCTGCATCGCCTGCAGCATCACCTCCTGCTGCGGCACCATCCTGTCCAGGTAGCACAACGTTCTCGCCGTCAGCTCCAACAGCAGTAAAGTTTGTAAAGCCTTGGGCAATCAAGACCTCAGCTTGAGATAGACCCTCAGCATCAAAGGGTGTCTGTACTGAGGTGGCAGAGATTTCATTTGCAACATCGGAATCGCCAACAGCAGGGTCCACAAGAGGGGTGATACCTCGAAGCTGGGCGCTGGCGGGGAGGCTGGTATCGGCGCATACGAAAGGGACATCCACAGCAGAGGGGTTGAAGTTTGTCTCGGCAGATACTAGACCGATGGCTGCGTCAACGACTTGCTGGTCATCTCCTAGCTCGTCGATGATTTGGTCGGCGATTGAAAGCTATTGACAAGTGTTAATGAATGATTCAACGATGTCAAGTTTTGGGAATTTACCTTTTTGCAGGGACCAGCAGCGGCCAGTAGAGAACCAGGAATACTACCAGCGATGGTCTCGGCAACACCAGGCTCACCGAAACCAGCGGCACCAAGAGCTTGGACAGCAGCAACAGGGACCTGTTCCTGACCGAAGCGAGCCTCAGCATAGGCTAGTAGAAGGGCCAAGGTAGCGAGCTTAGACAATGAGATAGACATCTTGAAAGAAAAGCAGGATGCAATATTAAGAATATAAAAGAGAGAAGGGGCTTAGAGAGGGTGTTGAGAAAGATGTAATCTGTAAGTGACAGGACGTAGAATGAAAGATATTAGATAAAAGAAGCCCGGCTCGCAGTGCTTAATATTGTAAATGGACTCGAAAGAGTGATTGAAGTGAATGCGTTTCCAGAACAGCAAAAGAAAGATGAGAGAGAGGAGAGTGGTGATGGTGATGGTGATGTGAAGATGAGATGAGATGAGGAAAAGAAAATCTCGTTTGGCGTCAAACAACCGTCTTTATAGATAACTCTATCTACATCAAAGTTGTATAGAAACGTCGAGGCTCTCGTCAAACACTACCCCAAAATAGACAAAGTCCAGATGATACGACTCATACGAGACCGGCCTACAAAGCTTGTCGGTCTTGGTGGTCGATCATACAATGCTAACATGGTGCAGCATCACAGTTGATGGGGTTGATGTTTGTGAAGCGTCTCGACTGTTGCGTTTCGATTTTACCCATAGCGATAAGCTTAGATGATCGCGACAAGGAGACTTCTGGTCCAGGATGCAAAACGGGTGAGTTTGATACGATACTTAGCGTTATGGTTCTGATACAGGCTTGGAGGTGATGTTGCGGAACCCAAAGACGAAAGGTTGAGTTCCGAACCGGTTGTCGTCTCGGGTGTGAAGATCCCGTCATCTTGGTGTTGCAGACTCCGGATATTGTATGCTCCGAATGAACACTGGGATGAATTGAAAACGCAGGCCTGCACTGGCCGACATCTCCCTGGCAGCGTAACGTATATGTCAGGCTTTATTCTGGAAGGGTCGCAGCCACTGTATCAATCCCTAGATGGTCTCGATCTGCTCGGTTACCGGGCAGGTGTCACAGCGCTTGTTGAATCCGGACACATTGCATAGTACCTTAGGTATAGTGTTGGATGATATAGCGGCGTGTTTCTGGTTGTTAGGAAGTTTCCGATCTCTGGAAACCGGCAAATATGGGTTCCGTGGTTGAGATTCGCTTGAAACATGGGGAGGTGAAGCTTGGCGTTCGGATCAAACAAGGGGTGGGCGATTTGAGACGAGGTCGAAACCAGGGTCTTCAAGGGGTGTAGTTGGAGTCGGATTTCTCGGGGAAAATCCAGGATGGTGCCATTTGGTGGTATCCCGTCCTACCAAGACTTGGATCAAGCTCAGTGCTTTAGCAAAGGATGGGATATGCAGACGATGCTAATAAGATGTGGTCAAGGCTGTCTGAGCCCTCCTGGCGACTATGGTCAGGATGAGAGCGTCACAGCGACGGACTCGTCGAAAGTCCGTGAGAAATACCACGCTAATACTCTGAGTGTTTTGTAATACTGTTCAAGTTTCGCTTTGTATGTAGTTTCGGCAGCAATCGTAGGGAATAAGTGTCGAAAGGTTAATAGAGAAGTTTTCTAGATTCTGCGCGCATGAGCAAATCATCAATATCCATCTGAAGCAACTTAACGACACGTCTTTTCATCAGACGAATGTAAATTAATATATGAGAAAATTATTTCGGAAACTAGAAAGAATAATACGATAAACGAATTTGACGATGGAATGCTGGATTGGGTTGGATAAATTGACGGATCTTTGGTGAGGAGCAGAGTTGAGGCAGGTACCGAGCTGACAAAACGTGACATCGTGATGGCACCTCCCACAACTTACACCACCAATTGCAAGTCAACTCCATAGATCACACAGACAAACACATTCAATTTCTCTATCCCAGTACATCTCAACTTTATTCACAGTTGACATCCAAGTTTCATATTGTTTAAATTAAGTTATTTCGTTGAAGATTTCCTCCTACACTATGCTCACACTCGTAATTGATTTCCGGCCATTCTACATCGCAATGACTTACCCTGAGGTCTCATCGACACTCAAACGTCAACATTCAAAACAATACTTCGGAACTATCATATCCGTAACATGTCACGCATCATAACTACTAGCTAACAGTATGTATCCCTATTGGTAATCGACAACACACAGCTGCCATGAGATACCGGAAATCCTGGAGTATATCTCCAGCTTATACCTCGATACTAAAAATCACCACTTGAATCAGTCCTTTCAACAATTCTTCATATTGCTTAGATCTTCGCACGAAGCACGGCATATGTTGATACAAAATTCCAACAATAATTGTCACTATCCACCTATCTGTTTCGATACTAACAGTACACAGATTCAAAACTCTTCCCGTTTACCAGCAATCGTGATTCAATCCTTGCTGGTCGCAAAACGTTCCATCAAACCCCCTTTCAGACTTAAAAGTAACAATTTAGGAAAATTCAAACCATATCCGACCACGGTGCGTTCATGTAATTTCTTTGATAAGAACTCACTAGCACGTCTCAGTGTAGATGCACATCGTTCCCTCTTAGCATTCGCCAGTTCCATCCAGACCGTACACCTTCTTTCGAAAAGTGTTGCCAGGGAACTCAGGAGATGGGGAAGGACATTGGAGCGAGTTGTCCTCAGGATGAGGTGAGCAAGCCACATGGATCTCGTCGCCCACGAATTTCCCATCAATGTGTCGGCCATGAGCACGGCGACCACGAGCATCGGTGATGAAGCTACACCCTTCCAGTGCAGGAGCGTCGGTGGCCAAACTTCGAGTAATACGGCGGGGGTGGTGAGAGTTCGAACAGGGCTCGCGCTGGGCCTCCTGCTCGGGCTCCCTTGGCTGGTGCACGATTTGGGGCTGAGCGGGCTTCTGTGCTACTTCCTGAACGGGTCCATGGATCTGTTCTTGAGTAGGCTTCAGCTCAGGTGCAAGGACAACATGCACTCGGGGCTGAATGAAAGTGCGGATGTGACTCTCAAGAAGCTGGGCAATCTCGTTGCTGTTCTTTTCGAGAAACATCAAATGACCATTACCATACAGGTAGAAATCCTCGAGCTTGATCCAGTCGACGTCAATGCCGGCCTGCTTCATGAAGGAGACGGTAGCCCAGTCGTACATAATGTGGCTGCTGGCATGAGCCGTCACAACGACATGGCGGGCATTCTTCAAGTTGATGAGCTGACGAACCTGCAGAGGCGGCACATTGGGATCAGGGTCCTCCTCTATGACCTTGAAAGGCTCAAAGTCTTCAGTGTCGATCTTGCTCTGTAAGAAGCAAGATCCTGCTCCATCCTCTCTGCCAAAGGAGGTGATATCGAGAGGGATATACCACTGACGGTTACCAAGCGTGGTAGGACAAGGAGGTGCAGGGTCATATGTGAGAGGGATGTCGGCCAGCCCCCATTTTCGAATATCTACACGCTTTATGTGCTGTGTGTAGTACTTGCGATGACCTTCCTTGACAGCGGCAGTACCATAAGGCGGACCAGCTGGCTCAACAGCGATGACACCAGCAACAAGTCGAGGCTCGACATCAGCTGCGAGCCAGGCCATAGTGGCTCCAGTGCCCTCACCAATGAGTACGGCATGGCCGATGCGCTTCAATAGCGCTCGAAGCGCATTCTGGCCAAGGGTTTGGCGCTCAATCTTAGTTAGATGCAGCGTGGTCAGGGATGACATGTAAGTCTCGAAGACTGGGTCACCACGCTGGCCAGTCTATGACATGTTAGTGAGTGTCTTGTACAGTTTGAACCGGCTTACTTACTCCAGGCCACTGAGTATGGAGGTCTGCACGAGGCGAGATATAGGCATTCCCATCCCCCTCATTCAAGCCAGTACGGGGCCTCTCGGGGCAAGTGAGCTCGTTCTCAACAAAATTGGGGCTCATCGAAGAAGCATTAACACCCATATCGTGGAGCTGGTAATGGACTGCGCTGAGGAAGTTGGAGCGACCGTTAGGAGGAAGGTCGATGATGTAAACCACATATCCTTTGCCGAGAAAGTAGGCGGCCCATCCAGGATTGCCATCTGGCTTGGTCATCTAAACCTGCATGAAGAGTAAGTTAGATGTTCCTGAACTGCAAAAAGGGGAAATGTATCCTGTTATACTTACCTGGCCGGTGTGATAGTCACCATGAATGAGAACAATGGGATAGGGGTAAACACGTCGAACAGGCTCAAGGCACTCTACGTAAGCCTGGCCAACCATGTCGGCACCCGGCTGGTCTTTGGTACCAAAGCTCCATTCCCCGTTGACAAAAAAGGTGGTTCTGACATGGGCAGATGAGTAAACAGATGGGGCACTGACGTTGCGATCCTGGGTGAAGCATTCGGCAAGCTTGGCCAGCCGACCTTCGGAGTAGGCAACGTCGTAGTTGGTAGCTCTAAGAGTGTTGTAGCGAGGAAGTGCTCGTTGATTGGGGATTGGGTTGACAATGGAGAGATTGTTCTTGATGGGCTTGTTGATACTGGTTTTGTGGTGTATCGGCTTTTTGTTGCCAGCCTTTCTGGCAGATGGTTGGCGACCCATGTTGAAAGACAGAAGAGTAATATCGAAACCAAGTAAATTGATAGGTCAAACAAGCCTCGAGGTAGGGCTTAGGAGTAGGAAGTATGTTGGGGGGTGAGTCTGTGACTTGATGTGTTCAGCGCTAGGGAAGAAATATGCGTCAGCTACTTAACCAATAATCAATATATGTGTGGAGAGGTGCTGATGTTGAAGCAAGAACACGAAGTTGAGGATTGTGAAATAAAATATCAGATGAAGACATAGGGTGGAGGGAAAGGATAGGAATTGCAAGCCGTGAATAGGGCACATTGGACGAAACCAAGTGAACAGGAGGACTGGGGACGAGAAGATTGTCGCGAGTGTACAGACACTTACCTGTCAGAGCTAAGAACACAAAAACGTAAAGTACGAAATCTGGTAGTATGAGGATAATGCTTAGTATGGTATCTTCGGTGAAGATAACAGGAAGAGCTGTCAAAGAAGACCGTTTTGCAAAGGCCGAGATCGACACTGATAAGTAGAAGGAGAAGAGAAGCAGAATGAGAAGTAAGGGGAACGGAGGCTATATGTACCCAAGGTTAGATTCAGTGAAAATAACAAACGCAGAGAGGTTGGTTTTTAGATTACGCGTTGCTCTGGTTATCACAATGCATGTTATGGTTGGCAGTGCCAGCTAGTCGATAATGGGATAACAATAGAGGCTAATCGAAGAAAGGGTTTGTACTCTAGGGAGTTATGATATCATCTAGTAAACAGAACATAGAAAATTGGTAATGTGTCATGGAGAAAATACAGTGAATGGTAAGAGGAGGCTGTGGGGTGTTGGGAGGTAGTCGGTTCTGTCAAGGGGCTGGGAGAGGCGGTTCTTCTGTACGTACGGCTGATATATCATGCCGCGTTATTCTCGAGGTCAACTTCAGTCTGTTTGCTTAACTGTTTGAGAATATATTCGTGGTAACC
Source organism: Fusarium penzigii (assembly GCA_013623535.1). Lineage (NCBI taxonomy): Eukaryota > Fungi > Ascomycota > Sordariomycetes > Hypocreales > Nectriaceae > Fusarium > Fusarium penzigii. The sequence goes on from JABFFC010000527.1 coordinate 18,588, forward strand.
AAATTTAGTGATTATCATGAGTCAGTTGATTCTTATAATACAGCCTTGGCCGCCTTTCTCCGTCCACAGTCTACACTCAAGTAACCTCCTTCAACTCAGGGTATCATAACTAATAAGCTCCCAACAGATAGAATCCAAAACTCCGAAACAACACATCGAGAAAAGAAAAACAGTATCGAAAATAGATCAGCGACGCATATCTCCCTCATCCCTAATATCACTCGTCACCCTCCATCTCGGGTCGATATACCACCACCCAAGCCGGCATCTCAATACGATTCACATACCCACCCTGCCCAGAACCAGTAGCTTGCAATCCACCCGTGACAACATAATCAACCACATCTCTCGATGAGTCGCTATGCACCGCTCCCCTAACGCCCACCACACAAACCGCCTTCTCGCCGTCAGCCAGTCGTCTCCGCTCTGGGTCGACGCCCCCCATGGAGTTGAAGACCCTGTACATGTTCCCATCTGCGTGCGAGTGCTGGGGGATAATCTGGCGTATAACGAGGGCTTGGTGGATCAGTCTGTAGATGAGATGGGTGTAGGTATCCATGTCAACATCATCTTTGGTGACGAGATGAAATCTGTCCTTGATGAAATCGCAGAGTTTGTCTTTGATCTGGGCAAGTTCGGTGCTGGGCTTTGGGCTGTTGATGATAAAGTTGCAAAACGTGAACCACATGTGTCTTACCAGTTGTGTACTCATTGCGTTACTCCCTGGAAGATACTTGACACTCTCAACACTCGAGTTCTCTCCAATGGAGTTATGCATGAACTTAGCCTTCGGAGAGCCTTCTCGTCCTGCCAATGGAGGTAGCGTCTTGGGGAAAATCTCACCGTTATGGCAGTAGGTCCAGATCTCCTGACGAAAACCGTTCAAGACGGCACATCGATCTTGTCTTCTCTCAAGAGCACCCGGCTCCCGGTATAGGATGTCGTGGACCCGTTCTGCTTCAGAAAACTGGTTGCCTCGTTTATACATCGTGCCTGTTTCGTTCCGGGGTACGTGACCTCGACGAAGGGGTGACAGCTCCCTACCTATTTGCACAGGATCTCCCAGGATGGCATCGTTCCGAGGAGAGGGGTCATCTCTGGTGATTGAGCGAGAGCGTGTCATGGTCTCTGATTTTGTGGGTTTCGATAAGTGCTTCACAATGAGGGTGTCCTTCAAGATGATGTCCAAGATGATATTGACGAAACCCGAAGGTTCACAAAGCATCCTTTCCGTTTATATACTCTCAACATGTCTTGACTTATTCCGTTGTTCAGGTATGTTCATTCACTTATTCATCTTGGTAGAGTTGTTCTGCCCAAGAAGTGCTTAGGATTCAAGGAATAATACTGTTGTTCTGGCCAGTCTAGACAACTTTGGCATCTCATGGAACACCGATAGAAGGTTGAGTTTTAGAACACAACATTTTGGCACAACATTGAGAATTAATCGAAGACAGTATCGTATTTACTGCGTGATATAGTGTTAGCGGTAACAGATGACACTTCAGGAGCCGGCGTATAATGTTTCTTGACAATACTTCCTGCATACGGCCTCTCACATTCGAGGTCAGATGTACCCTTTGATAATTCCATGTCCTGTCCCAAAACTCGACAGTCTTGAAAGTACAACATACCCACGGATGACCCTACACTTAATGATAATTTCCTCAAGGAGACGTCGGTTCGGGTGCATCATCCTTCATATCAGGAACCCAACCCTTTGGTCTCTCACTTCCTCTCACAACGAGTCCATAACCCAATCTCTCCACCTTCTTCACACTCTGTCTCATTGTTGTTATCTTCCCTCTGAAATCCTTTGTCGGAATCTGTGGAAGCATCTCGAACCCACACCCAAGCTCTTGAATATCCCCCAGGATATTCCTCTCCCCGTTGCCGACAAGCTCGCCCGTCTGGGCGGTTGTGACGGTTGCGAAACGCATCATCTCGCCGAACAGATCGAAGATACCGTACATGTAATCATGAGGAGTGAGGATGATGTCCGCGGGGATAGCGGACTGGGTTTCCACGAGGGTGATGAGTTTCTGATGTCGTAGATAGTGTGCAAAGGAAAGGGCTTCGATGAGCTCTTCCAGACAGCGAAGGGGTGAGGTATAGCGGTAACGATTGATGGACTGGAGGTCGGGAGCGACACCTTTAAGAAGTCTCTCGATCTCAGCCAGGCGTGTGTCTACATCCTGCTGAATATGGGGAGGGAAGTCTTTGTTCAAGGATTTGACTCTGAACGATGTTAGTTGTATATCGAATGGCTTGTCAAATTGCCATGCTGGATGGACCCTTACCTTTGAAGGGTAAAAATACTATTGGCTAGTCAGATCGATGTCACATATACCGGGATAAAATACAGAAGACTCACATCTTTTTACTCTGAGCAGTCACATCCCTTGAAGCCTTGATAATCCTCTCTCTTCGGTCATGATGCTCATCAAGCTCGTCTCTAAACCCTTCAAACATGTCATGAAACCTCCCCCTCGGCCCCTGCTGCTTCGGTCCTCCGCTCTTGGCCCTTGCATTGCCATCACGATCCCTCTTAGTTCCGCTTGACATGGTTTTTGGCCTTTTTCTCTCTCTTCGTTCTTGTGGTATGTTGAAAGATGGATGATGTAGATGGGAAAGAATAAGAAAGCGGGTCGAAATTGTTAGTGGATTGACAGGGGGGGTTGGCTCTGGTGGTGATGAGCGTGGGAAAATTGTTAGTGCTGGCCGGATTGGGGGACAACTGCTTGTCTTTGGCTGATTTCATTCACTGTGGGCTTGTGAATGTCAATCTCAGTAAAATCATCCATCACGCCAACATCATCAAAGGCTCACCGTCTTTATGAGGCTAATTGTTCAAAACTGGTGAATTCATTCAGTCGTTTCATTTCTCAAAGCTATGATTGTCACCGAGCTTGTACATTCACCAATCAGCTCCGCTCCTCTTCATTAGAAAGAAACCCGTTGGATCTTTCTCACCACAATTTATACACCCCTCAAACCTGTCCTCATCCACCGCTCATCATGTCCTTTATATCCCCTTTCCTTCGCACAACCCCCCTCCTTATAACATCTCTCCTCCTCCGCCTTATTCTCCTCACATACGGCCTTTGGCAGGATGCCCATTCAGCTCTTAAATACACAGATATCGACTACCTAGTCTTCACCGATGCCTCCCGTTTTCTCGCCGCTGGCCACTCACCTTATGCCCGCGACACATACCGCTACACGCCCCTCCTCGCCTGGATTCTTCTCCCTACCGTGAACTTCCCCGTTTTTGGAAAGCTCCTATTCGTGGCGGCGGACTTGGTTGCGGGATGGCTCATGATTAGAGTCCTGAGGAGGAGGGGTATGGATGAGATCACAGCAGGCGGGTTTGCTGCGCTTTGGCTTTGGAACCCAATGGTTGCCACGATCAGCACCCGCGGAAGTTCAGAAGGTCTACTTGGTGTTCTGACTATGGGTCTTCTCTGGGCTGTCGAGCGGAGAAGAGTCGGTTTGGCCGGTGTTATACTTGGTCTCGCCGTTCATTTCAAGATCTATCCCTTCATATATGCCCCTGCTATCATATGGTGGATGGATGATGAGCGCCTAGGCAAATCTACGAAGCGTCCTTCTCAATCTCCCACTATAAAAGAGACATTGATCAAATTCTGCACCCCAGAGCGTATCGAGCTCGCCATCATCAGCTTGGTCACATTCTTTGGTCTCAATCTCCTCATGTACCACTTGTAAGTCTCTCCCGTTCTCAAATTCCCCTTTCCGAACACTCTAACCACCACATCAGCTACGGCACGCCTTTTCTTGTTCACACTTACTTTCACCACGTCACTCGTATCGACCATCGTCACAACTTCTCTCCTTACAACGTCCTTCTTTACCTCACTTCTGCCGAACCAGCCGGAGCAACGCCATTCATCCGCATCGAATCTCTCGCCTTCATTCCGCAACTGTTACTCTCATGCATACTGATCCCATTCGCTATCGCCAAGCGAGATCTTTCCACTTCCATGTTGGCCCAGACCTTTGCCTTCGTTACTTTTAACAAAGTCTGCACATCTCAGGTATGTCTTCCCTGTCCACGATTTACCTCATCCCACGCTAACGCCAAGTCTAGTACTTCCTTTGGTACATGGTCTTCCTCCCGCTCTACCTCCCCAACTCATCACTACTTCGCAAACCTGTGCTCGGCATCTCAGCTCTCCTACTCTGGGTTGTATCTCAAGCCGCGTGGCTCCAGCAGGGTTACGAACTAGAGTTTCTGGGCAAGAGTACTTTCTTCCCTGGCCTCTGGTTGGCATCACTTGGCTTCTTCCTCGTCAACTGCTGGATATTGGGTATTATCATTACAGATGGATCTCGAAGTCATCAAACCACAAGCCGCAAAGTGAAGGCACATCTGGAATGATGGAGCCTGGCGGTTGTGTTAGCGCAACATCGGCACGGTTCTACTCCTGTGTGTCTACTTGTCCAGGACGATCATGAAAAGATGCATTTGCATGCATACTCTGATCACTGAAAGAAAACTGCTCGCCAATCACACCCAAAATGTACTACGTGGAAAAACAAATCATTAGAGGGTATCTAGAGCTCTCTTCGTTTTCTGACAGTTCGAAACTTCGTCCCTGGTGCATCAGGGCTCCAATCTCAAATTCCAATAGAAATACCAAACATAGAGAAAATAAAAATGAAACAAATCCCTCGTCAAAAGATCAGCAGTAGATGAACTGCAGCAGCATTCGCCTTCATTACCAGACATCAAATCCCATGCCAAAACTCCCCGCAGAAGAAACAATAAAAGAAACGAGTTCCCTTTGATGTCGAACTCCATGTGTCAAAGATTCTCACGAGTCGAGATGGTCGTAAGATATAAGTCAGCTCTGGCTGTAATCCCTGGATCAGCCAATGTCAAAGTGTCGCTTTCAGGTCAAGCTGATTTCTTTGCGAGGCAGTCAACGTTGAGCTGGCCATCGAGGGCTTAACTCCTTCTTCCCTAACCCTTCAAGCACTGGACTCGAAACCTTAAGAGTGGGGGGTTACTGAATCGGTATGCCCACGGCCAAAGATCGATAATGCGACAGTTTGATCGACAGAATCCGTGACCCAGGTATATCAGGTGTAATAACCATTCTCCCGTCTTTGTTGTAGACAATGCTTCCGAAAGACTCGTTCAGCTCTAAGAACTGGGCATTGGGTCGTACCGTGTGCATCTCGCTCAGGATTCTCTCGCTCCAGACACCCGTAACTTGGCCTTTCCGCATTATGAAATATGGATTCAATGGGGGTAGCACAGAGTCTATGTAATAGTTAGCATAAAGAAGCCTCAAAGAACAGCATATTGTTTTGACTGACCTAGATCCACAAACCGAATCCTCAAGAAGGACACGTCTTTATATTTGCCGAGAGCACGAATGGCGGATATTACCAACTTCTCGAAGGCATCGATGAACGCCATATCCTGAATGCCGGAACCAGACTCATGGAAGTGCCCCATTGGACGACAGCAGTTCTTGACCGTCAAATCGATTGATTTGAGATTTGAATTGCGAGAGTCAGCCAAACGAATCGCCTTGTCGAAAAACTGGTGACAGACACGGCCGGTATATGACAAATGTTCAAGTGAAGGTAATACATCGGCCAATTTGAGGCAAATGTGAGTTTTCTGCGCGACCTTGCAATAGAATGGCGCCATAATTATCTCTCTACGGTAATCCCCCTCGAGGCAAATGCTCAAGTTGGTAATGTGAGAAGGCAGATGAGGGAGGTACTCGGCGACACTTAGGTACGTCTTGGATTTAGGTTTGCTGTAGGAGCCCTGCCACTCGACGAGGTTGGGCAGTGCGCTCAAGACAGTATCAAAGTCTTCGGTGTCTCTCATCAAATTCCATTGGCCTCGTGTGACCAATGTCTGGACAGAGTAAAGTCCTGGCAACTTCTTACGGAATCCTGGGTCAAATCTCTGTTCCGTGAAATGGAGCACCTTTGGAGCCTTGCGTCGCTCTCCACCTTCCAGTGTAAGAACTCGGATCTGTGGTAAGACTAGTGACACGAATTCGAAGACCTGTTCCAGGGTGCAGTTGTTGCCCGGTAGCGTATAGGTCGCATTGGTGAGGCCCTCGGTCGTGACAGTAGGCAACGTCAGTGTATTTGACATGGAGTATGGTCCATACGTAGGTTGAAAGACAGGGAACCAGACGTCCAGATGTTTGATATAGGATTGCAAGTGTTCATGTTGGGCCAGATGAAGCATAGCGTCTTCGAAACAATCAACAGTCGCCTTCAGCTTCACATGCCGATAGAGCCGCTGCTGAATAAGAACACACCACACATCGCTCACCAATGCCAACTCGGTCAGCTCCCTTCTTCTTGAATGTCTAAGAGCTGTCCCCCAGCGTTTTGTGATGCTCGACACGGCCATGGCACTCCTCGATGTGGCCGAGACTCGGTAGCCGAACAAGTGATCAAGAATAGCTTCGTGGACTTCGATTGGCAACTGTTTAAAATTGACGGCCGGCCGCGGCGGTAGCGAGATGTTGTCATCGACAGCGGCAGGTGAGTCTGCGACGGTCTGTTCATCCAGACTGTACGACAAGCCACTAAAGCAGCAGGATTTGAGATGGCGGTTGTCGTGTAGGGGAAACGGGGTACTGCTCGGTCTCGTCGGTGGGACAAAGTCATTGCCGCGAGATTGATCGTGAGGCGGACTGGAGGAGCCCGGCGAAACGGGGTTGGAGGTCGTATTGAGGAGGGCTGTCATCATGGATGCGAATTCCTCGTCTGAAGCATCGTCGTGTCGCCTATCATGGTGGTCGTTACGTCTTGGTTGACAGTCGTCGCGGATGGACATGAGAGCGGTAGAATGGGATTCGCAAGCTGAACATTGCGTGCGAGAATTGGCGAGGTTATCAACTACATCCAATGCTGAAGTGTCATGGTTGTCAATGCTGGTATCCGTTGGATCGGCAGTGTTAACGGGCTTGCCCATCTTGGCTTGCGGCTTGAGGTTCTCCATGTGTTACTTGCAGGGTCGACCTTTTGGCATTTCATGAAGGACGAACCCAAGGGTGGACGTCTGAACGGTTAAAATGATGATTGAACGACAGCGACGAATACAAGAGCGACTGAAGGCCGTTATGAGTCGAGTTTCTAGAGTAGAAAATTGACCAAGTGAAAGTTATAGTTCCGACCAGCGTAAAAAGTTGCAAATCCAAGGGCGAGTCAGCCGTCAAGGCTATTGAAGTACGATAGGCAGAGTTGGATGCGGAAGTAGGTGACTTTACTTATGGGGGGATATTCAGGGAG
>JABFFC010000528.1:0-11661 GCA_013623535.1 Fusarium penzigii
CTTCTTCTTTTTCTTCCTTTCTTTTCCCTCCTTCGTCAGGTGCGGTGTGCATTGGAATGTATGCGGGCCAACCGTTGGAATGTCCATGTCTCGCATTCTGACAACCTCCGGTTTTTGTCTCGTTGTACTGAAATATCATCTATAGGCTGGATCCCTCAAAAAAGGGGGGGCCAAGTGAGTGAAGGAGACATTTTTTCTTTCGAAAATGGAAATATTACAATTTCACGATTCAGAGAATGCGCCGTTAGTTTTCTTCCTATCACCACTTCTTTCTCGCTCCTTAGTGAAGCCAAAGGGTCCAACACACCAGCACCTAGTGAGACATCAAAGACCAAAGCCCAATTAAAGGGCGAAAACAAAGAAGACAAGAGAGAAAGAGTAATTTTATTACAATTATTTGTTCAATTCTTTAATTTCTCGAAGACTGATTCATTTAACTACTTTGTTGTTCAGGGAGCAACGCAACAATGCCATGAAACAATTTCATTTCTGCTTTCCTTTCCTTTCACATGATAAACATCTAACTTGGGTTAAGGACTGACTACATTGCCTCGATATCTATCGTGTAGCACAAAGGGTGGCCATGCGCGTCCAACCGCAGAAACAAGGGTTAGGCTCAAACGGTACGACAAGACGGGATGAGTAGTAATAAAGCTGATCAATTCATGGAGCTTCTTGATCATCATACCAATACAGGCACCAAGTCCAACTAGCCTCGTCTTTGTCCGCTCTCATCCTCGGGCAGATCTGCCCTCTATTCAATGGTGTGAGGAACGTAACCCTGTGTTAGCAATCGCATCTCAACCTCATCTTGGTTCCCATCCATGCCCCTTATCTTGCAACCAGACCTGACCAGACCAGACCAGATCAAGGCCAAGACGGCATCATAGACTTTGTACCAAGACATTATCCCTGAAAGCTACAAATGACGTCCAGTTCCGAAGCGAGTTGTTACAGATTTCTTCATTATTCATTCATAGTCCGAATATCTAGGCTACTTACTCTCTTCTCAAGTCTCCGCCTCATTTCCGACCTTGGCTTCGTCATAACACGTACAGATACGCATCTCTTGTACTACTCCTTACACCACATCAATCGCAACCCTCTATTTCGGGTAGTCCTTGAGATGGAAGCTCTTCAGCTTGACAAACTGGCCAAAGCCGAATTTGCTTAGTGTCTGGCCCTTGCCAGAGTTCTTCCATCCAGTCCACGCCAAGTCCTATCAATCACCGTCAGTAACTGTAACCACAAAAGAAAAATCTGCACATCGCATCATGCAGCTTTGTGCTAACTTACCGGGCTCGGGTAATCGCATCGGTTCACAAAGACGGTACCTGCCTCCACATCCTCGGCAAGCTCGTAACCTTTGTCTGTGTCCTTGGTCCAGATGCTGGCCGTGAGGCCGAACTCGCTGTCATTCATGAGTTTGATGGCCTCGGCATCACTCTTTACCTTCATGACGGGAACTTTCAAACAGTCAGCTGATGAACCGCTAAACCGCATCTCACACCGCCATTACTCACTGATTGGTGCAAAAGACTCCTCAGTCATCACTCGCATGCTGTGGTCAACTCCGGTAAGCAGCGTAGGCTTCACAAAGTTGCCCTTGGGGGGTGGGTTGCTGAACGACTCGTTCTTGGGAGTTGCATCCTTAGCACCCTTGTCCAGTGCATCCTTAATGTGCTCCTCAGCTGTCTGCTTTGACCGCTTAGAGACTACGGGTCCGATGTGAACGCCCTTCTCAAAGGGGTCTCCGAGCTTGTAGCCCTCCAGCACCTTCTGTACTGCCTCAACAAACTGGTCATGGATCTTTTCGTCGACGTAGATACGCTCCAATGAGCAACAACTCTGACCAGAGTTGAAGATGGCACCATCGACGATTTCACCAGCTGCCCACTCAACATCAACATCATCGCGCACGTATGCCGGGTCCTTTCCGCCCAGCTCCAGGCCGACGTTCACAATACGGTCGGCAGCCGCCTTTTGCACGGCCAGACCACCAGCGACTGATCCTGTGAAGCAGACAAGCTGGACCTTGGGGTCTCGCACAATAGACTCCACAAGCGTAGGCGAGCCAGAGTGGAAGTACTGGCATACTCCATCAGGAAGTCCAGCCTCTTTCAAAAGTTCAGCTACCCTCTCGACAATGGTCGGTGTCTGAGGTGAAGGCTTCAGGATGACACTGCAACCTGCAAGTAGGGCAGGGATGAGGGAGTTGACAAGGATGAGGTAGGGGTACTAAGTAATGTTAGTATTGTCATTGTCATTGTCATTGTCACTGCCATTGCCATTGTCAAGTGAAGTGGACATGGTGTTAATGTACTTACATTCCAGGCAAAGATGACGAGTACTGGGCCGACGGGAACTTTTCTGATGAAACGCTTGAATCCCTTCTCAGGTTCACCATCTGTATCCTTGAAGACCTCATCACTAATCTTGAGAAGGTACTCTCCTCGCTTCACAGCTGTGGCAACTTCTCCAGGGGTGTAGGCAATTGGGCGTCCCATCTGGACAGTCAACTCCTCACCGAGCTCATCCTTCTTTGCAAGGAGGCCATCAAGGAATTTACGAACAATCTGCTGTCTCTCCTTGAGAGTTGTCTTGCGGTAGCTCTCAAAAGCCTCAGTGGCGATCTTGGGAAGCTGCTCAAGCTCAGCTTGAGAGGCACCGTTACGAGTGATGATGGCCTCGTTGGTGGTTGGGGAGATGGTCGTGATGACTTCGACAGACATGACGTATGATTTACTTGTCGAGATTGTGTGTAGGTAGGATGATGAAAGGGGAGAGGTTAAGGAGAGGTTAAGGAGGGGGAAAGGTCTGGTATTTGACGTTGAAAGTGTGGAGGAGCTTGGCCTGGATGTGGATGGCAAACAATAGACGCCGTAGTTGCCTCTCAAACGACCTCCAGTGCAGATGTTGATAGGCAGGTACAGACTCAACCTATCCACGGCGGCTCGCGGCAACCTATGGAATGCCCCACGTAATCCGACGTCGGGCTGTCTGCCACCTCTAATCAACCCCGCCATTTGGAAACAGAGATAAGGGGGATACTGGTAACGAGATTGAGATGGCGTGTAAGTCATAATCTTTGGCATTTACAGGGCGATGTTAGCTTCGGATTCTTGTTATCTTAAATAAATAGCTGGGATAGTTAAGTTATTTGATTGACCTGTCTTTGCTTTTCTGAGACTTAATGTCCACGAACATGCTACACAGTACGTTGGAGATTAAACCCTGAGTAATGACTACTAAACAAATACCACAAACCATTCATTGATATCCCACGACAAGGTCCATCCTGGTTTCCAATGGAACGACAAGCGCCTTACTCGATGAGTAGCAGTCAAACGCATCCGTGAGTTACTAGATACTACCGTTCAAAATATTCACATGACGTACCTTCAACTACAGTGCCTACTACCGCGATGCCCCTCCACATCACATGACACTGCACAGCGACCCCGTGCACAGACCATCTCAACTCGGTCCGCGCTTATCTTATCATACCTTTTTTTTCCGTTTCCCATGTTTGACACTGTCAATTCAATATTGAGAGAGTGTATCATATCAACTCACTGCGATGGCTCCCGAAAAGAGAAACGACTTTCTCGACATTGCGGACAGCGACGAAGATAACGATGTCGTCTACAACTCGGAGGAAGACCTAAGAAAAGGTGGCAGGGGCGCCAAGCGAAGAAAAGTCGACTCGGACGATGAGGATCTAGCCAGCGATGTTGAACGCGATGCAAGCGACAACGAAAAGGACGATGATCGATCTGAAGACGAAAAGGAGTCAAAGAAGTCAAAGAAGGCAAAGCGCAGCGCAAAAGACATCACTCTATCAACGGACCTTCCGGATATCACAAGACCTCTCACCAAAAAGAACCTCGTCGCGACAGAAGCCGCCATAAGGAAGTCAGGCGTTGTATATCTTTCCCGCATCCCTCCTTTCATGAAGCCTGTCAAACTCCGATCCCTCCTCGAACCTTACGGCACCATCAATCGCATCTTCCTCGCCCCCGAAGACCCTGCATCGCACGCCCGTCGCGTTCGCGCGGGTGGTAACAAGAAGCGAAACTTTACTGAGGGATGGGTCGAATTTGTCAAGAAGAAGGACGCAAAGGCCGTTGCAGAGCTCCTCAATGCAAAGACCATTGGTGGAAAGAAGGGAGGCTACTATCATGACGACATCTGGAATCTGCTCTACCTCAAGGGCTTCAAGTGGCACAACCTCACAGAACAAATCGCTGCGGAGAACGCGGAGCGCACGAGTCGTATGAGAGCCGAGATCAGCAAGGCGACAAAGGAGAACAAGGACTTTGTCAAGAATGTTGAGAGGGCCAAGATGTTGGATGGTATGGAGGCCAAAGCCAAGGCAAAAAAGAGGAAGGCTGATGGAGAAGGGGAGAATGAGAATACTGTTCGACACGTCAAGAGGTCGTTCAAGCAGGTATCGCAGGCAAAGAAGCCAGACACGATTGAGAAGCCAGCAGAGGTGTCACGGGTACTGAGCAAGATTTTTTAATGATTTTTTTCTTTCTTTTCGTTTTACTATATCCATCCTTGCGATAGAATATCATACATTTCAACTTCAACCACTTTAAAGAGTTCATGATAATGGGCCGTGTCCGGGAATATGTGGACCCTTGCATTTATTTCCGGCCTAGAATTTTTCTTTTTGTTTTTCTAGTAAATATTTTTTCGTTCTCTTTTTGCCCCGCGACCAGGATTTTTTTTTTCCCTGCCAAATAGTCGCGATAAGCTCGTAAAGTTGGGCTTATCAAGCAGCGGGGCAAATAATTTTCCCACCCAAGTATCATTCATTGTATGGGAGGGTCTCCATTACAAAGAGTCATCGTCCATCTTTCCAACTCTTTCACAAAAATTCAACACCACCAAAATATTAAATCACCAAAAATTACACTGTCGCCCAATATGTCGATGGATCTTGATGATCAGCCGATATCTATCGCGCCCATCAGTCAACAGCAAAACCTTGCGACGTAAGTTATTGACAAGAACAAGAAGAAGAAGAAAAAATGGCTGCCCACCAAATCAACCCCGCTCTGCCTATTCTTCTGGATCAAGGACGATATAACTGACTGAACATTTTGTTTTTATAGTATTCTCTGCTGTAACTGCGGTGCCCCGATCGATGGAACTACTGCCACAGGCGCCCTTTGCTATGACTGCGTGAAGCTCACCGTCGACATCTCCCAGGGCGTCCAGCGAGAGGCGACCCTCAACTTCTGCCGAGACTGCGATCGATGGCTCATGCCCCCAACCAGCTGGATCGTGGCCTCCCCCGAGTCCCGCGAACTGCTCGCCCTCTGCCTTAAAAAACTACGAGGTCTCAACAAAGTCCGCATTGTCGACGCCAGTTTCGTCTGGACCGAACCCCATTCCCGACGTATCAAGGTCAAGCTCACCATCCAGGATGACGTCCAGGATGGTATGCTTCTCCAGCAGAGTTTCGAGGTCGTCTATGTTGTCGCCTACCAGCAGTGCCCCGAGTGCGCCAAGTCATATACCGCCAACGTCTGGCGAGCCGCCGTCCAGGTCCGCCAAAAGGTCCTCCACAAGCGCACTTTCCTCTTCCTCGAGCAGTTGATCATGAAGCACGGCGCGCACAGGGATACCCTCAACATCAAGGAAGCCAAGGATGGTATCGATTTCTTCTTTTCACAAAAGAACCAGGCCGAGAAGTTTGTCGATTTCCTCAACTCCGTTGTGCCTGTCAAGGTCAAGTCTTCACAGGAACTCATCTCTATGGATGTCCACACCTCCAAGAAGTCATACAAGTTCACATACTCGGCCGAGTTGGTACCGGTCTGCAAGGATGACCTGGTCGCCGTGCCCATCAAGATGGCCAAGCAGAGCGGCAACATCTCTCCCCTCCTCCTCTGCCACAAGATCGGCACCTCAGTCTATCTTATTGACCCTCAGACTCTCCAGACCTGCGACATTTCCGCACCCATCTACTGGCGTGCCCCCTTTCACTCTCTCACAGACACCCACGAACTCGTCGAGTTCATCGTCATGGATATTGAGCCCACAATGACCCAGAAGGGCAGATGGGTATTGGCTGAGGCTACCGTGGCTCGTGCCACAGACCTTGGTGTCAACGACCGCACATACTTTACCAGAACACACCTTGGTCGTCTTCTGCAGCCTGGAGACTCAGCCATGGGCTACCTCCTGAGCGGCAGCAACTTCAACAACGACGAATTCGAAGCCATCGAGGCATCAAACACATACTCATCAACACTACCCGACGTAGTATTAGTCAAGAAGCACTACCCCCGCCGCAGGAAGAACCGTAACAGAAACTGGAAGCTCAAGCGTATGAACAAGGATGAGGGCGAACTTCTGCCCAAGAAGGCCGACCAGGATCGCATGGAGCAGGAGTATGAGCAGTTCTTGCGGGATGTCGAGGAGGATGAGGAGCTCCGCGCCACGCTTGCCCTGTACAAGGCTCAGAAGAAGGCCGATATGGAGGAGATGAGCGTAGCGGAGACAGAGGGTGATGATGAGGCGCCACACGTCGACATGAACGAGTTGCTGGATGAATTTGATGAGCTTACAATGCAGGATGCATAAACGGGATAAGGGACTTACAATAAAAAAGCATGGTTTATGGGTTACTCATCTACAACGTCTGTGAATCGCATTGTGAAGTCGTGTGAGATAATATGGTGTATTGAACGTGCATGTAAGCATAATGGTCTCATAGGAAAGACGGTATGCTGTCGAAGGTTGACTTCTTCGGGGTGCCCATTCTTTCTGTTTTGCGTATTTGTTCTCGGGAACTCATTCGCTTTGCTCTTCTCTGGTTAATTCCAAATGGGTCGTCATCGTCATCGTCATCATCATTGTCCTGTTCAGCTTTCATCGTGTATGCGCCAGTCGCTCTGCTCTTCGATGCCGGTGTGCTCGGGGGAAAGGAAACTTTCCGGCTGGTGCGTGCTCCTGGGGTAGCATGTCCTGCCGTAGTTCTTGGTATGGAACGCGAGGTGGTTGGTGATGTGCCGGGTGTCCGAGGCACCATGGTAGTGCGAAGACGAGAAGGGGTATCGAGGCTATCGTCACCATCTTCTTCTTCATCATCCAGGGTGCTGTGTTCACCACGTCGCCGTTTCTGTCCTGACGACAGAATGCCTCTGAGGGCCCGTGTCTCTTTTCTTGTCGGAGAACTCAGCATCTGTGAGCCGTAACCAGCAGCGGCTCTCGTTGTCACCGTACCAGCCGCGCTGCTTGAGATCCACTTGGCTTCCTTCCTTGGGCTTTCAAGCAGTCCCTGCAGGCTTGAGCCAGCAAACGGTATGTCGGTGGTGGAATCTCCGCCAGAGCCAAACGCTTCCTTCTGCTTTGCAGCACGACGCGCACTTTCTTGTCTTTGACGGGACAGAAGGGTTGGTGTGCCCAGGACCGGACGCTCAATCTCATGGATTGTTGCAGCGTTTTGTGTCTTAGCAAGGGACCTTAGCCTGTGATACTCAGCACGATGGAGATGAGTCGTAAACCGGTGCGCTATGTTAACGAATTCATCCTCAACCATGCGATAGCGGTCATCGTGTGTTGGACCAGGGATCATAAATCTTATCACGTTAGAGTAAGTCATACGAGTAAACAGTATGGTGCTATACCTTTCAACCGGCGGTTCTGGTGGAGGAGATGAGGAAGGACTGCGGACATTCTCTAGAAGCGCGTTAGCATCATTCTCAGATGAAATTCCAGTGCGACTATACCCCTAGAGTTGACTACACGCTCATGTTGCGGTTTCCCATTAGTTGATTTAGAGGGTGACTTTATTGAGTGGACACCTGGTGAGCGAACCGCGCTCGATCGCGGGCTTTCTGTCTTTACCGCGTGTGCCTTGTCCACGCTCGACGGCGTCGCTGATGTCTTCCAGGGTAAGCGCCTTCCCATTATGACAGCATTGTTGAATTACACGAGAAATATGGTCTATGCGTTTCCCATCGTGAGGAAAGCAAGGGTTGAGCAAAGATGTGTGCAAAGAATAGTGTATATATAGCGTGTAGTGCGTGTGTAGTATGCAAGTGGTTGGTGTTCTTGCCTTGAGACGTTGTTAGCAGGCAGGCAACACTACTGGGAGTCACAAGAGGGGAGGGCACATGAGCATATCTCCAGCACTACCAGCAACAGACAAAATGAATTGAAATATAGAATTGGAACAAGAAGATTCAGATTCACTTGTCAGTATTCTTCTTTCCTTCTTAAACTTTTTTTAATTGTTAGTTTCTTCTTGTTACAATGATCCCAACCACCAGCAGTTACAGAGTAAGAGTACGTGTTGAGTTTCAGCACCTCTTCACAGTTCTCACACCCGGAGCTCCCAGCATCTCACATTTAAGTTACTTCTAAATATGTCATGTCTATTAGAAAACCATTCAATAGTACGTCGCTTCAGTTTTGATCCCATTCACGTAATAGAACTCTGATCATAGCATCTGTACTTCCCATGGACGTCTAATGGACACAGCCAGTGAGGGTATATAGGTCAAAATTTGAGGCGAGCTTTTTGGGGGGTAACACCCCCATATGGTCTATTTAAAACGATACAGAGAAGATGTAAGTTCCCAAAGTCGCTTGTTCGAGTCCCATCATACACATACTAACAACCATTCCAGTAGCATGGCCCCTGCACTAAGGATGACACGCTTTTCAAAGAGTAGCTTCACATTTTTTTTTTGTTTTTAGTTGTAAAAACCCGCCTAAGAACCTGTCCTACCTCCGAGTCACTGCTTTCTCCTATTAGTGCAAAGTGTTCGTGACAGACCTAAATTTCTTGTATACAACTAGCTGCCGGTTTGCGGAGCGTCACGTAAGTTCCCATGTCCGATTTTCTTTTGGCCATATCTCTTAAATAAAGACCGTATCTCATAAACAATACACAAATAAACACATTGCATAGTAAATACCAGCGTAGCCGCTCAAGCACGGAGTTCATCAAACTGCAGAACACAGACACAGAAAAAGAACGAGATACCCAATTCTACCACTGCCGAGAGAGCGAGATATCACCGATAAGATCAGAGCAACAAAAGACCTGGGGTCGGAATGCACCTCTCCATGCACCCCCCTCAAACCCCCCTGCCTACAATCAACTGCAGGCTAAAGATAACCTGCTAAACAGGGTAAATGAACGAGCAGAACAGACGGCCCAATCATGACCATGCTCGGGAACCGAATTCCTCACAATGAGAAAAGCAACTTTCTCCACCCTGTAGCTTCTCCCTCTTTCTATGTACACTGTCCAGTTGCTGTAAGTTAGGAGTTCATGCTGCTTGTTCCTCGCCAATTATGTGGCGTACGTTCATATCCTGGAAACAGCAAGCCGACACATGGATGTGAACCAACCCCTCCAAGACAAGGGGTGTGAGACACGATAAACGATTTCACCACAATCACAGAGACAAAGATAAAAGATAAAGAAACAAGCATTGTGACAGATAACAGAAGCCAGTTGTCATCCTGGCTCAACACTGAGGAAAATGTATTATGTACGGATCGAGAAAACCCGAGCATTGCCCCATGCTTTTTCTTCAGAGACCTCGCCATAGGTACGTGTATGATAAAACAATAGCTTCCCAACGCCGAACCTTTCCCGTGGTCTTGCAGGCGACCTTGTGTCTCATGACTCTCAATAAACAATGATTCAAAACATGTGAACTCGCTCATTCCGCCTCTTCAGTAGTCTTCTCAAGCTACGATGAATCTTGCACAACCTTGTTAACAGCCTTGGCAAAGTACTCGACATTGCTGTTGTTAAGACCGGCCATGCTGATACGGCCGTTCTTCGTCATGTAAATGTGGAATTCTTCTCTAAGCTTGAGTACCTGGGCCTCATTCAAACCAGTGAAGCTGAACATGCCGATCTGATCTGTAATGTGGTTCCAGGTTCCCGGGGTCTCAAGTTCCTCAAGCTTAGATCGAAGTGCCTTGCGCATGTTGATGATGCGACCAGACATGGTTCTTAGGTTCTCCTCCCACTCGGCAAAGAGGTCGGCGTCATTCAGAATGATGCTGGCGATGCGTGCACCGTACAGAGGGGGGTTGGAGATCTCGGATCGCTGGAGAACAGCGAGCTGGGAGCTGATGCGGGTGATAGTTGACTCGGCATCCTCAGCGGGGGAGGTCACTGCGTGGAAGCAGCCAGCGCGCTCTCCGTAGAGACCAAAGTTCTTTGCGAAACTCTGAGCAACAAAGAGCTCGAAGCCTTGGTCGACAAAGTAACGAATTGCCCAAGCATCGCGCGACAGGTTACCAGAAGCAAAACCCTGGTAAGCGCAGTCAAAGAAGGGGAAGTGGTTCTTCTCCTTCATAATGTTGGCAATCTCGACCCATTGCTCCTGCGTAGGGTCGACACCCGTGGGGTTGTGTGCACAGGCATGGAGGACAAAGATGGAGCGTTCAGGGGCAGACGAGAGCGTCTGCTTGAAGCCCTCGAAGTCGAGGCCCTTGGTTTCCTTGTGGAAATAGGGGTAGGAATCGATTGAGAGACCAACGTTCTTGAAGATCTGGTGGTGGTTGGCCCAGGTTGGGTTTGAGAGGTAAACGGTTCGGTTGCCCTTGTAGAACTTGGCAAGGAAAAGACCACCAAGATGCACAGCACCGGTACCAGAAATTGACTGCAATGAAGTAGCACGCTTCTCCTGAAGAGCAGGGGAATCGGCGCCGAAAATCAGCTCACCAGCCTTGGTGGTCAGGCTAGCGATACCGGCAATGGGTGCATATTCGTGGTTTAGGTCAGGATCGTTTCGGAGGATCTCATCGGCCTATGGCGCAAGCGGAGTTAGTCAGAATTCGAAATCCAGAACATAACGGGATCTTCTTGCGGGGTATTCTGAGAGTGTTCAAGCAGACTGCATACAGCCGCAGGGAATGACAGGATTGGTGCATCGTGAGGCCTACCGCAGAGAACGCCGTAACCCGAAACCGCTTATACGGAAGGTTGAGCGAGCCACAAGGGAGCTCGAGGTCTCTGGCGGCGGATCCGCAACGGAAGCGATGGCGGGGGATGGGAATTTGAGTGTCACAGGGTTGGGTTGATGGGGAAGCGGCAGTCCACGAGGACCTGGTTCAACGGCAGAGGGGCGAAGTGCGTCATGGTATTGGAGAGGGAACTGGACTTGGACTTGTGCAAGACTCATCATACCTTTTTCACGACGGGCAATACCCAAGGCTTTGCGTTTTCGTCTCTGTAGGCACCGATACCCTAAGAACAGGATGTTAGATGAAACCACAGGCATAACAGGAACGCATTGAAGCTTTGCGACAGGTTGATACTTACGAGATCGACCTTGTTAGGACTATCATCGCTTCTGTAAGCGCGGGCAAGACCGAAGAGAGGATCTTCGGGAGCCTGGGCAACGACGTCGGCAGGGAAATTGGTAGTAGAAGTCATGATGGGTGAAATATGACGAGCAATGTGATTGAGTCTGGAAACGGGAGAAGAAGAGGACGAGGTCGACGCCATTTTATCAGTCAACTTTTTGGGATGCTGCTGCTGCCAACGTGATGAGTTAGGATGGGGCACTGGATGACTGGTGCTGTGTCATAGTGGGCTGCGGCCCTGAGGATTTCAACTTAAGGGGGGTGAAGGGATTCTCCAGTGGTCTGGGTGGGCCAGGATGAGGG
>JABFFC010000530.1:0-24457 GCA_013623535.1 Fusarium penzigii
GAATGATGGAGAATGGGGACAGGACAGGGCTAAAGCAGTATCTCAACTGGCAAGATGAGACTGGACGGGAAGAGAAAGAGAGTTGGGCGGGCGCCGTGAAGGACCTACCTACTAGTACCTAATGTACCTCCTGTGGGCTAATACCTACCGGTAGTACCTAGTACCTACTAAGCTACCACCTGTGGGTAACAGCGGGTGAGCGGCGAGAACTGAATGCAGTGGGAATGGCATGGTGCTGTATGGACATGGCGATGGCAGGGCACGGCAAGGCATGGCATGGCATGAGCCTTGTTTTCCTGTCACCCTTCTGCTTTCTTTTCTTTTCTCGCTGTTCCCTTGACATCGCTCTCTGTCCTTCTTGTCTTAACTCCATTGGATATTTACGTATCATTGATTTCCCTTTTGATCCCCAGGTCATGCACCCTGAATCATAGCTGCCCCTTTGTGGTTAGAGCACGACAAAGTCAGAATTGGTCCTCGTACAGCTTGACCCATCACTCGCTAACTTAGCAACCTGGTCAATGAGCCTGGGAACGCTTGGGGTCGCCAGTCAGGGCAAGGATTAGAGGGGCCCAGGGCGAAGCGGCGCAGAGGGCTTGGAAAAGCCAGATGAGGGTTCCAAGAGAAAAAGAAATAAAAAAAAAAAAAAAAAAAAAAAAAAAAAAAAAAGGAAGAAAAGCTTGAGCCGTCTTAGTACTCGGATAGGACTAGCTCCAAGAGCATTCGCATTGCAAAAGGAAACCACTTTCCGGAAAGCAGTTTGGTGGCCAGAGTCAAGGGGGGTGACCCTCAACACTCACAAACAATAACAGTGCCATATTCAGAACATTAGTCCATAGCGTTGCTTGTATCTAATCCTGGTTGGTTGATGATACTGGAGATCGTCCCGGGCTTTGCTGCGTGGCGTAGCCCATCGTGTACCAAGGCACGGTATCGTATCTCCTAACTCAACAGGTAGCGCGCTACGCTTGTTCCTTGACTGGGGGTCTTTTTCTTTTTTTTTTTTTTTTCTCATCCACCTGAAGATCGGTCAAGCTTGTAGGGATTCTATCTTTGTTTTTTGGAGCCGGTGCCCCGTCGATCGTCCCTGCGTTGTTACCACTAACACATAGGCTGAAAAACTCATCTTGTATTTTTATTTATCTATTTATTTTTTTTCTCTTTTCCCTCTTCTCCTCGACGTTCGTGGGTCGGGGAGAGAAGGCTTTTCTAGCCTGCTTTTGCTCTTGACTGCTTTCGGTTTCTTTCGAACCCCTGGGAGCAGCCTGCATGTCTAGCAAAGACGTATGAGGTGGTCCAATTCGCGATTTCGACTCCTCTTAGGTAGGTAGTCAATAGGGCAGCTTTTGTTGACGCTTGCATCAGGCAAAACCAGAGTTCAGCTCTGCCACGCCCTGCTGCAAGGAGGTCGACTGTGAAAGTGATACCGAATAAATGCAACACACTCAAAACTAAGCGTACTGTATCTGTCATGTCAAGTGGTTGAATTAGGTCGTGTGGAGTGCAGTCTCATGCTGCATGGATATTGCCTGGGATTCATACAGTACAGTCAGTCACGTTCCTCACCCAAGGCCCAATAGATCCTCGAGGAATGCTGGTTAAATTCGCTCACTTGACATGTGCGGAATGGGGACTCGGACTCATTCTGAGCATCTCGAATCCGACTGCTTGGGTCACCGTTTCTCAGTCATGCGCTGCAGGTAGAAGAAGCTCTGATGCGACAGCAACAGTAAACTACAGTTGGTAGGATCCAACCGTCCACTTTGACGTTTCAATGTTTCAATCCCCATCGGATTACCCAAGGCAGGCTAGGTACCGGGAGTTTACCTCAAGAGATGCTGCAGGCTGGGTTTGGTGGCTTGAGCTTTCCGCCTACGCATACGTTTCCCTAAAAGGTTAACTCCGCCCAGCTAGTTGGACTAGGACTGTATGAATTGACAGTGACAAGCTCCGGGAGTTGGTGAACTTCGCTTTGTTTAGTGAACGAAGTCGCCAGAAATAACCTAGAGGCTGCCGCCAATCTCCAAAGATGTGCTGTTATGAGCCCTACCATCCAAGGGAGAGGGAAATGGGAGCGGCAAAAGCCGTCGCTATTATTGGGAGCCAGTGTTTGTGGTCGATGGATGTATATACAGCGTCCAGGCATCGGCTGTTGAGGAATCCTCACCTTGTAATGATCCGTCTTCTCTTTCCCCTCTAATGGCCAAGGCTACGCATATGTATATATATGCCTGTCGGAGAATAATGAACCCAACGGCTGACTGGCAACAGAGGAGAGAAACCCCTGGCCAAGGAATGCTGACTTTCCTCTGGTGACTGGGCGATGAGGGTGCGCTTGATGGTTTTGAAAACACGACACTGTGTCTCGATACTCTCCAAAATGGATGAGTGAGGATGCCTCTGTAGCTGAAAGATGGCGTCGGGCTTGCGCCACAGATCAATGATCAAGCAGGCTACATCTGCACCAGCATCGGCCAGGTAGATCAGAGGTCACCGAAACGAGGAGAAAAGCTTGAAGAGGTCACCCCAATTGGGGACGTGAGTTTCCTCGCACAGCTGCGTCTTCACATGCCCGCTGGGTGACTTGGTGAGGGACGATGTTGGACTTCATCGGTAGTGTGACTAAGATGCACTAGGCAGATGCAGTAGCTGGGATCGATAGGTACCTTGGCAATATAGTGTCGTCATTGTAATTATAATCGACCGGCCTATCGAAGAGCCGCGAAACTTTCTGTCCAACTGATGATGAAGGGACGTATTGGGAAAACTACAGGGGAAGCGTAGGAGGAGGTTCTGATAATGCATGCGCAAGTATGGATAGTAGATACTAGGTGCAGTAGGTATGTGCTTTCCTCGCCTTGACGGAGTACACCGCGACTGCCTTTCAATATGCAAACCTTCCTAGCATATTAAAGTTGCATAGGTACATGCCGGAGGGTAGGAACTCAAGAATGGCGGGTTGTGTTCGAGGTGGAAAGGAAACATCCATGGTTGGACATTGGGGGGCTGTCGTTGCGGTAACCTACTGCAGTTCAAGTGCTGCATCCAATCTGGTGGTGCCGTTTGGGGTCGTCGAATACAGATACAAAGGAGACGACGAGAGCGTGGATGGGAGCCAAGGTGATGCACTGCATGAAAAATAGATTACTAGCGGGAGCTGATTTCGGACTATCCAACCCAACAAATGATGGCGCCATTAGTCATGTCGCGGTTATCCTTGAGACCTTGATCATCATTCCTCGCGCTAAGCCATGGATCGCATCCTCGACAACAAATATTGATAGATACTTTGAGTAAAGCTGACTGAAAATCACTTATCTCTCCCCACTCATCAACTGCCGTCTATGCATGTCCAGCCGTCTGTCCCGCAGAATCTATAGCGGTCACGGGGCGTATACGGACCAGGTTGAGACGGAATTGAGAGCATCCGAAAGATGTCGGTCTTCCCAATGTTCCACAATTATCAACCGGCCCAGGAACGCATGCCAGAAAGGAATCTCTATGCCGGTAGTTACAACTGATTTTCGCGAATCTCTGGACACTCTGCTTTGGGCATCTAGACGGAGGCGGAAGTCTAGACAGGTCCTTGTACCTGAGCGCTTATTCGTCCACCACGAGGTTTGACAAGCAAGCGTGACACTTTCGAGGCGCTATGGCGTTTGGGAGAACGTCTTCCAAGTCGCCGTAAAAACCATCACGGTCGAGGGGGGTAGCATTCACGTGGTGGTGAGGTGTATAGACTGAGTTTTTCTCAATGGAACGGGACCCTAATAGTCCTATAAGTGTCCTTGTAGGCAATCTGAACTGGAATGTTATTGAAAGCAAGTTAGAGTTGAAGCCAACCAACTTGTCTTCCGAGTTGCATCCTCACAGGAAGGCCAGCAGTCACTCCAGGGTAGGCGGAGAAGAAGCAGGATCATGATTAGGTAATTCAATATGAACAAAGAAGCACCCCGCCATCGGCCGAGTCCAGGTGAGTGCCCCTCACCTCGGTGTGAAATTTCCCGTGCAGTAGCCTTCCACTTCGAACAATTGAGTCACCACCAAAAATGGATTTTTGACCTAGCCCCACGCTCCAGCTCCAAGCCTCAACACCAACATTGCACTTTTGCCCACAACACTCCTCCTCCCTTCCGATTCTTGAGCGCATTACTCTTCAAAGACGGAAACAATGTCGCAAAAGGGAAAGGGCAAGAAGCCTGGAAAGTCCGGAGGTGAAAGTAAGAGCGAGGATGTTCTTCAGGCTGTTGTATGTCATAATCGCGGGGCATTTTGATATCGAAAGAGCGTGGACTCACAAAGTCGTGTCTTAGGTGCTTGCCGACTCTTTCCAGGATCGATTCAGACCATTTACCACCGAGAAGCCAAGAGTATGATACAATGCTCCGAACAATCACCACACTCTTACTAACGGCGCATCACGCAGTGTCTCCTACCATTAGCCAACACACCTCTCATCGAATACACCCTCGAGTTCCTGGCCATGAATGGCGTCAACGAAGTCTACATCTACTGCGGCGCTCACACCGACCAAGTGGAGGATTATATAAGCAGATCTAGGTGGTCTGTCGCCTCAAAGACGTGCCCATTCTCTGTTCTTCAGTTCGTCCGTGTCTCAGACGCCAGATCCGCTGGTGATGTTCTCCGAGACATGGACAAGAGATCACTAGTCGACGGCGACTTCATTATCGTACATGGTGACCTGGTTTCCAACATGATTCTGGACGGTGCTCTGGCGGCGCATCGTAAGCGAAGAGAGACCAGCGCTGCTAACATCATGACCATGGTTCTACGAAGCGGTGGACAAGAGGAGCACAGAACAAAGACCAACGGCATCACCCCCATTTTCGTCGTCGACACGAAGACACAACGCTGCCTGCACTACGACGAGATGCACCCACTCCAGAGTGATCGATACATGTCAATGGACCCTGCTGTCGTAGACGAACTCTCAACCGAATTTGAGATCCGATCCGACCTCATCGATGCCCAGATCGACATCTGCACCCCCGAGGTCCTTGCCTTGTGGTCAGAAAGTTTCGATTACGAACTGCCCCGAAGGAACTTTCTGCACGGAGTCTTGAAAGACTGGGAGCTGAACGGAAAGATGATCTACGCTGAGATCCTCGAGGATGGCTATGCTGCTCGAGCAAGTAACCTGCAGATGTACGATGCCATCAGCCACGACGTCCTCAGCCGTTGGACATATCCTTTCATCCCCGAGTGCAACCTTGTGCCCAAACAGACCTACCAGCGTCACATTAATGGTGTGGTAGCGGAGGCGGGCGCCTTCTATGCTGGTGATGCTAAAATTTCCAACTCCATCATCGGACAGAACAGCACTATTGGCTCTAGAAGCCGCGTTTCCAACAGCATCATCGGAAAGGACTGCAATATCGGGACTGACGTTGTCCTCGAAAACTGCTTCCTCTGGAACGACACTACAATCCAAGACGGTGCGAGAATATCTCGCTCCATCATCGCAGACTCTTCCTTTGTGGGCAAGAATACCTCAATACCGGAGGGCTCGCTCATCTCATACGGAGTCAAGATCAGCGATGATGTTACTCTCGACAAGAGCGTCACTGTATCATCCGTGGATGCCCGCGGCTCCTCCGTTACTCCCGACACCACACTCCTAGGATCTGCCACCAATGCCGCTCCCTTCACCGACCCCGAGGACGAGGAGTTTGACGACGAAGATCCATCCATCCTCCAGAAATCTCTCCTATACTCACTCGCAGAGTTCAACATCTCCACATCCTCCGTCTCAACATTTAACTCAGAAATCTCCGAGAACTCTCTCGACGACAACCACCTATCCGTCGACCAAACAACTCGCTCCCGTCTCTCATCCTTTGCTTCTGACGAGGCCAGCGAGAAGATGTCCTTCCATGGCGACGCCGTACACGGCCTCGTCGACGCTCTGCGTGCTGAATCTGGGGACTTTGATTCGGCCAAGCTTGAATTCATGGGTCTGCGTCTTGCCAACGATGCCTCCGACTCAATGATGCGCCGCGCCGTCGCAACAGCGTTTGCTCGCCGTGCGGCCGAGCTATTGACTCCTGAACACGGCGGCCTCGAACCCAGCAAGGCCGCCGAGAAAGCTCTTACCGCCCGTCGCGGAGCCGTCAAGTTCATCGACGAAGTCGGCGTTGGCGGCGGTGAAGCCGAACAAGTCGAGTTCATCATTGCCATCCAAAAGGCTCTCACCCACATCCAGGGAGCTGATCCTTCCCGCATCGGAACTCTTCTCGCTGCCCTCATGCAGCAGCTCTACGCCCTTGACGTTCTCGAGGAGGAAGGCATCCTGGGCTGGTGGGGGGACGAAAGGGCGGACAAGGGTGAGGAGATGGCGGCACTGAAAGAAAAGTGTCGCGTGTTGGTTGAGTGGCTTGAGAATGCAGAGGAGGAGGACGATGACGAGAGTGAGGAGGAATAGATAAAAAAGGGATAGCGAAGGGCGAAAATAGAGAATCCTGGGAAGACAAGAACATGTAGACGGGCAACGAACGATCGTGCAACAAGAATTATGTCAAATTTCACTGTTCAATCTACTAAGAAATGTTGACATGCCGATAGAGGTCTACTCACAAACACCTGACGCCGCAGAATATCGTTCTTTTGTATTCATATCAACCAGGAACGCCTCGCAGCCGTATTCCATATTCCATATATAGGGTGTGGGATGAAATGAAAAACAATGCCATACAGTATCACATAGAATTACAGGATCCTCCTTCTCGGCATAAAAAATCTCATCACTCCAAGATCTAGTTCCGCTAAACGATGATGATAACCTCCGCAAACAGTGTATAACGCAACCTGAACTCAGTAGTAGTTCTGTATATCAGAAGTGTTGTTACCTCCGTAGCCGCCGTTGGGTCGGCCCTGTGAAGCCGCAGGCCCCCTGGGTGGATGTTGATTTCGACCACCGAAGTTGCCCTGGCTGGGACCAGTTGGAGCCGAGACAGGTGGAATATTGCTGGGTACTTGCTGGTGAGTATCATCGTAATCAACTTGGGGACCATATCCGCCTTGCTGATTTCTGGGCTCAACATCATCTAGAGATCTGTAGCTAAAGCCACCTCGACCACGGCCTCTACCTCCTCTAGCACCGCCACGATGGCCGCGATTTGAATTCCCACGTCCACGTCCGGAACCTCGACTACCAGTGTGGTAGCCTCTGGACTCATTGCGTCCGCCGTAGTGACCATGTGTATTCTTCTGCTGCCAATCATCTTCACCATTGTGCTTTCGCTTTGAGGACTTGTTGGCAAACAAGCTCTCATACTCGTCCTCACGTGGATCTTCGGGCTCAATGCGAAGGATGACCTTTTCACCAACAACAGTCTCAAAAATGAAAGACTTCTCCTGTGGCAGTGGTTGCCAATTCTGGATCTTGCCAGCATCGATCGGGCGAGCCCCCTTCCGAAGTGCTAGCACAACCAATGGGCTAGGGTTGTCTGAGTGAAATTTGGCTGATGGGGGAGACGGTCGTAGGCGTGCTGCCCAGATGCTGTTTTCAAAGCATGCTACGCCCGTGACCTCCCACTTCATCTTGCTACCCATACCACCGACCTTCTCTAGAATGCTGGCAGGGCAAGGCCTGGGGCAGATGAGAATATTATTCCCGTGGTATTTGAGCTCTTGCTGATGCATGTTTGGGGGTATTTGAGCGAGCTTGATGAGTCTCTTGGTATCTTCAGGGTTGATCATATAGCCAGTAAAGAAGACCGTCTTCTTTATTCTAAGCTTAGTCTGGCGCGAACGTGCTGGCTGTTTCGAAACAATCTCATTGTGAATGTTAATCATGTGCTGAACTTCTGCAACTTCGACCACCGCATCCAGAGTGGTTGACGTATCAGCAACCTGAATGACTTCGGCTACCAGGGGTCCTCGTGTCGGGGCAGAATTCTGTCTGCGGTTGTACTCTGCAAAGAAGTCGCGGAATCCTTTTGTATGCTTGGGGCGGTCCTCGTAAACTCGGATATCCTCGGCGTACTTGTATGTCTCCATGAGCGCTTCCAGGAAAAGTTGTTTGAAATGCATGGTGCTCTGAAAACGCTGGTTCGTGGGGCTGACCTGGGGTTTCAAGCCAACCATGTCAAATTCGAGTCCTTTCGCATTGACCATTTTCTGAATAAGTTCTGAGAAGCCTCTCTCTGATCGGCCAGTCAGAAGGACGCACAGAGCGTCCTTTTGCTTCATGCTCAACCTGACAAGCTCAACGATCTTTTCGTTCCACCATCCCTCCCACGCTCGCTTTTCTTCCGTCTCGATGCCTTCGCCGGTCGCAGCGAGGATGCGATTATCGTGCCACCAGCCACCGTTGACGAAGACTTCTTGGCTTGACAAAGTTCCGATCGTAGGGCCGTTCCATAGCAATGGGTTGGGTAAGGGTGTTTTGAATACTACAACGATGTCAGACTTGGGCGTAAAGATGCTTGCAAAGCAGGGGGCAACTCACATGTATTGTCAAAATCATAGACATGAAGCGATTTGATCTTGTCGACGGCTGCGAGGCAGGTTAGTAGACGCTCTTTTAATTAATCGCCATCCTGGGCACTAGGATGGTAGGCATTTATGTCACGGACCTGGCAATGATTTGTTCAGGACAGACCATCGACCTAGAGCTGTGATGGTAAATTGCGACGCAGCAGCGGCGCCATGATGGACGCTGTAGGCCGAAGCCATGGCGCTGGAAGCGACTTTGTA
This sequence comes from Fusarium penzigii, assembly GCA_013623535.1. Lineage (NCBI taxonomy): Eukaryota > Fungi > Ascomycota > Sordariomycetes > Hypocreales > Nectriaceae > Fusarium > Fusarium penzigii. The sequence continues at coordinate 8,719 of JABFFC010000530.1, forward strand.
ACCTCGAAAGTGAGTGTGAGCCGTGAGGATACAGCGGTTGTTTTGTCGATAAAATATCGGCCTTGGGGCGACGCTGGCAGCCTGGTATATGTTGGTGGGAGATGGAGATGATGTATTGGTGTTTAAGAAATATCGATGGTGAAGTTGATGTATGAGGAAGTCGCGCTGGTGGGGCCGACCACTGACTAGTTGCGCTTTCCCTGCCTGGGTGCATGGGTTACAACACTCAGAACCAGAGCAAGAGCTGGTGCAGGCAAAGATGCCAGGGCTGTTATAGCGAATGGCCTGAGGCCTCAGCGCGTTTGTCCTAAGCGACAGGCGCCGCATTCTCGATTTGCTGCAGTGATTGAAGCGGATGACTCCTAGAGACCTACAGAGTCATGATATTGTGCTCTTTTCTCTAGGTCAATTTTCAACAGCAGGTCAATTCGGGGCGGCAGCAGTAGAGGTCGTCAGAAGTTGCATTTGGGAAATTCATCCATTCATGTTTCTCACTCCTCTTTCTACCCCTCACGATTAACATTCCTACCCTAACCAGCCCTTCTGTCCGGTCCCAAAAGTCTCATCTGCATGCACATTTATTTTCCTTGCTACAAGCGCTCTCATGGCGTCGTCTAGCGCCATTCGTTTCGTCACAGGCACCAAGAAATCACCTCTTGGTTCACTGCATTTCCAGCTTCACGTCAAGCCAGGAGCGAGCAAGAATCGCGAAGGGGTTGTAGCTGTAACAGACAATACCATCGAATTATGTGTAGCAGCCCAGGCGCGTGACGGGGAGGCAAATAAAGCGGTTGTACAAGTCCTGAGCTCTGTTTTGGGCGTACCAAAGTCGAGGCTTCAATTGACGCACGGTTTAAAGTCACGCGATAAACTTGTTGTATTGGGAGATGTCCAGGGCGATGGGGAGGAGTATTTAAAGGTAGTGAAGAGTTTGTTAGACAAGGCTGTGGATGACGAGTGATCATGATGTCTGTTCCTAGATCGAAACATGCTATAAGAAGGGATTGATAGCATTTGCCTGACATATGTCTGGGAGAGGAATATTATCTCAATTTGCTGCTTCATCAACACAAGCGAAGACAAGCCCCGTTGGCTCAGTGGTAAAGCGTATCACTAGTAATGATAAGATCACTGGTTCGATTCCAGTACGGGGCATTCGCTAGAACGATTGTTTTGCCATCTCACCAAACTTTTTGAGTACCATGAGCCGTAATATCGTAATCAGGCTTGTATGTGAATGCTTATACATACATACATGTGTAGCTCATAAATTTTATCTTTTGTTCCCTTATGATATGAAGTAATGATACCTTGGCTGAAAGATCAGAAAAGGGTGATATTGTAAATTCAGTTATCAGCACCTGCCTGCCGCCCCCCTTAGCCAGCTTCCGCTTCATAGTAGATAATAAGGTAGGAGCAAGTTGCTTATGAGTGTTTGTTTGTCCTTTAACTCCTACCTACTACCTACTAGATATACTACATGGCACTTCAACGTCGAATCACGTATCAAATTATTTGCCTTACATCATGTCTAATGCTCTGTAAGGCGCTACCGGTGTTAGTCACACACACACAACTGGTGAGATCTTTACGAACATTAATCCTTGACTTGACGATCATAATCAATCAATATGGCTGCACTTCTATCGATGTTTCTCGACCCCTGATCCTCGCAATAGAGTACCGCAATTTCCCTCAAAGAACAACGCATGATCTGCATCCTATCTCCCGAATTTCTCGATCATCGATTCTTCAGATCATCGATCAAACCCAAAGACAGAATCTTCCCTGCAGTAAGGCGGACCATCTCAGCCTGTCTTGTCTCGGTCGATCGAACCAGGGGTGTTGCAACGAGCTTGTGCAATCGCCGATCCAAAGGCTCTGCTGCTGCAATCTCGACAAGTTCCTACTATGACTTGCACATGTCAAGTTGAGAAGATTCAAGACACTAACCTCACAATCGTTCGTCCTTACAGTGTTGGAGCGCAAAAGATGGTCGCCCACTCCATTTTATCCCTCGAGACCTACACTCGAAATCTGGTCAAGAACGCCTGTACTGGTATTGGGTGCCATATCGCAGATCCCTCTCCGGCCCGTTACATGTACACCAGCGATCGATATCGATCCATATTCTCCACAGGTCTTACAGTACTGTGCTTCAATATATAGTACCTTATTGGATGCCCCGATAATCCAGCACGGTCGCTCTGGCCTTCACCAGCCTCACTTAGACCTCCGTGGCAAGCCCCAATGAAGTCGACATTCTCAACCTGCCAGAACAGGAAGCTAGCTTATCCGACACGCTGGTATCATTGATTTGCTTACTTTGAGCATCATGATGCAGTCCTGCACATGCGAGAGCCTGCTTTTGCTACACGGTGACACTTTAGGTGTGATCCTTGGCGCCTTGAGACAGACAGTTCCGTTGAGCTGTGAATTGCGTGGAAAGCTGGTATCTCAGCCATTGGATTAAACATGTGCTATCACCGACACTCGTCGCAGTATGAGCCGATGCGTCTTGACCCCTTTACCAATCCTCTAGCATTGGCGGTCTTGGGTTCACTCACAAACCCCTAGTCTCCAAGCTTCTGCATGTCGGAAATTGTGGAAGCCGTCGCTGATAGTCGAGGTACAAGGTCGACAAGTCACTTCACCCTTGGAGGAGTGCACCCAATGGCATGCCTGAAGACGCAGATGCTGAGGTACTTGTGGCTCAATAATGGCCGATCCCCCTCACGGCCACAGCACACGCCCCCTCCTCTCCGACTGAAAGACTCAAGGTTTTTGCGTCATCAAATCTGTCCAGCCAGTCGTTGGCCGTAACTTGCAAGATAGTTCATGATACGAAACACATCGGTAAACGTTTTATAGATTGCCACAGACGAGGAGCATTCCTGTGGCTCAAGACTTTCGTGGCGAGGATTGGGATGACACCACACTTGTCCGCCACATGGTCAAACGGTCCAGACTTGGGCAGTATGTCTTGTCCGGGCCGTTGGATACCCTTGACAAGCTGAGAGTCCCGTGGCCCGACTCCCAAGAGCAGATGTGACTGTCGATCATATCCCCATTATCGCGACAGGCCCTGGGGCGCGAGCTCGACCTCGATTGTGGCTAGTGACAGAGTGTTACACAATCATGACACTGGCCACAGGCTATTGCTTGAAAGAGGCGTTTGTAAGTCCAAGAGTGACTGCTAGTAGCAATTGGATGATTCGAGACTGTGCGCGCAAACCACCCCGGCGAGAGTTGAGTTTGCAACCGAACAAACGATAGAATGATGATAATCGATCGGCTCGGCTTGCTTTGAGCCTCTGACACAGGTTCATTTCCATTGAACCCGCTAATCAATGCCGCCAGTTCCGTGCCCAGAGCATCGTTCGATATGGCCAAGCCAACAAGGACCAAGGCTATTTGTCGTCTTAAGCATGACAAGAAACGGTAAGAGTGGAGGGAGCACCCGCTTGAGGTTCCTGGCTCCTGGCTCCTGAGACACTACGATTACCGAACCTTGCCCTGCCACTGTATGAGTGTGTGTGAGGATTCTCACGAGCTGATCGACAGCAGCAAGCGCTGGACATGTTGTTGGCTCATCTCCAACGCCACTGGACCCTTCACGGGTCAACGGAAATGAGTACAAGTCCTTCAGTGACGAAGAAGCTATGCCTATCAAGGCCGAGCTGAAAGCAAATCCAATTCTAACCCTATAACGATTTGCTGTGAGCCACAAATCCCACGAATCAATCAATTGCTGCGTGATGCAACCCCCCAGAAAGAGAATACCACAGCCACAACTTTATCGACGAGAATTGATGTGTCGGACGCGCAAGCCACCTCGCCACAGACAGTGTAAGTGAAAGAGGATAGATACACACATCTGTGAGAGGGATTAATTGAATGAACAATGAAGCCCCTGTGGCTTCCACTCAGCTCGGCAGTCGAAGGGTTGCACAACGTAAGTTGTGTACAGTGACCATAACAAGTAAGGGCGTCCGAAAGCTCCCAACATTTCTAGTCCACCAAATCGCCCGCAACTGGTGTATTACTCAGACATTAGGGTTGGAGGTCTAGTCTCAGGCCCTTGGCAGTCTAGTATGGAGCTGTACTGTGCTGTAAGATGTCAGGGGCCATTCTAGTTTAGTTGTTTGCCTGGCGGGTTTGCATGATGCCAATTTGCATACCGGACTTGGTCACCGAACCTTGTCCAGCCAATCAGAGTTTGTTTTGAGGGTACCGAGGGAAGTAGAGTAGTTAAAATACAGTAGTAGGGGAGGCTTTGGTGATAGCATATACACCCCCCCTTCTCCAAAGCCTCGCCCACTCAGACCACCATTGTCACTTGATCACTAGACATGCATAGTACCTTGTGCTCAAGCCAAACAATGGATACTCGTGATGGGGTATCCTCAGAGCCCAATATTGGTTTGCAAGAGATGGCACCAGACGTGTGGAAGATAGAGGCATAATGTGTAGAGAAGTTGATAATGATAGATTAAAAGAAAAGGGTATCCAATAGACGCTAAGAGTGTGTCTGTATATATACGCGATCTGTCTGTAAGGAGAGATATGATATAATAACCAAATACTTTGAAGAAAAAGCGCCCTCTTTGTGTTTGTTTTGTCCACTACCTTGCCCTTTACATTACTTCGTGAGCCCCGGTTACCGTATACCCCAGAGCTTCGTGTGACAGATATGTCCGAGTACATCTTGAATCTCCATATGAGGGGAAACAAATGAAAAACCAACGCAGTAGAAGCAAAAGATAGATAAAGTTGGGAAAGAAAGCAGAGGTAGAAGAATTGATGTTGGCCTTTATTTCCTTGCACTGCATGCAATCGTTGCTGAAGCCTGGCAATGAGACAGGATGTGTCGAGGACTGTCGCAAGTCGGGTGTTTGTGAAAAGCTTGACCGAGTTTCAAGTCGAAGAGCCGAAAAGAAGTAAAAGAAACGAGTGTGGAAACTTGTCTCTGGTCATCGCTCGTCGGGTATCCAGTAGTGACAGTGACAACCCCCAACAGTAGCCTCTTGCCGAGAAGCAGCAACAACAACAACGTGGGCCGAGCAGAAGAACAGACAGATGCCAAAGCAACCAAAGAAAACCGAACTCTCCTTTCCCCCTTCCCTCGCCCATACATCCTTCGCTGAATAAAGAATAAAAAGAATCGTAAGAAGAAAGAATAAAATAAAACCGGTGGTATCTTTTCCAAGAAAAGCCAAAACCATCAACGCCCCTCTACAGCCAGCAAACCCCAATCCATTGTAGAGCGTGTCACGTTGCAAATTCAACCCGATAGAGGACCAGGTTCATCGTCTGCTACATGCTGCAAGATAAAGGGGGAGTATAAGTGAACGGGAGGAAGAAAGAATGGTGAGGAACAAAAGGAATAAAAAATTGTTAGAAAGTGAGTCGAAGGATGTAACCGCCCGCTTGTTGGTTGGCTGGTGATTGGGAGGACTCATCGATGGGGTCAACCGCCATCTCCCATTCACGCTTTACATCTGCAGACTCGCCGGTCACCTCCTCAATCTCAAGGAGCATGTCCTGACCCTCCCTCAATTCACGGACAACGTCATCGTCCATCTCTACGTCCAGACTGTTCTGAATAGAGTGGATGGTTCGAAGGATCTTGGAGGGATCAAGACCCCACTTGGCTGCGATCTTGTCGTTCAACTCTTTGAGCGAACGCTGCATTAGGTAGATGGCTCGGTGATAGTCTGGCTTGCCTGTCGAATCTTGCGTGCGCCGTAGGATGTAGAAGCATGCGACAGGCTTTGGCGAGCGCTCCTGGGGAGGGCGATATGACGAATCTACACCGAGTGCCTCGATCCATCCGCTGAGACTGCCATCGTCTTCTATCTTGCTGACTCTGGTCGGCGCCTCGGATCCCTTGCGCGAAGTATCGCCAGGGCCAATCGAGTCGAAGCCTTGCCATTGACCACCGGAACCGATACCAGAAGCTTGCGATGCCAATGAGAGTGAACTGGGCGACGGAGAAATCATCGACCCTGTGACAGAGCTGTGACCGCTTCGGGCCTGCCAGTTGGGTCCATCCTGGCCCTCCGGCTTGGTCAGGGGTGATACATCTCCAGGAAGCGAGACAGGGTGGAGATCGGGGTCGTCGAGTTCCTCGCCTCTCAGATACAGGACACTGACGGGTCGTGTGCTGGTAAACATGTCCTGGAGGGTCTGCAGCTTAAAGTGCAGGTCCTCTTCCATAGAGGGCCTCCCACCTCCTCCACCCGCAGAGCTGGCTGATGACATGGACCATGTGCGCTTGTGTTTCTGCACCTTGCCTGGTCGCTGTGCCTCGTTGATCTTAGCTGCACCACTGGAGCGCTTTCGTTTGCCGAAATCCTTCAGTCCACTTTCGGCTTGGGCGATTTGCTGCTTGAGCTTGTCGATCGACTTCTTTACATGAGCCACATCGTTGGATAGTTTGCGTTCGGCGCCGTGATCGCGGAAGAGCTTTACTTTGCAGAAGCACGTCTCTGGGTTGGCATCGGCAGCGGGTTGTGATGGATCGCAAGGAATTGGGTTCGTCTTCGCGCATAATCGGACCGGAATACCCTTTACACCCTTGGAATGACTGAAGTCGGTTGATAGGAAGTTGAAGCGAACCGCAATATTAACCTCGGCAGAGCCATTGACACCAGGGGTCCAGATAACAGAGAAACCATCAAAGGAGGAGGTTTCTAGCTCCACACGGGTTCGTTTGTCGTCTCCCTCTGCTGGCTGTCCTGCTTCCACATACTCAACTGCTTGTAACTTCCCGCCTCTTTGATGCGCCTCGTTGGTTCCTCTGCCTTCTTTCCAGAGCCCCCAACAAACGCCAGGTCGTTGCCGCTGCTGCTCGTCCTCAAAGGAAACACGCACAAACGTGCGATATCTAGTGCCTGGAACAACCGGCATGGTCGAGTTAGTATCGGCAACGCACAGGGAATAAGCCTGTCCTTTATTGAGATAGGTGACAGGGATTTCATCTGCTTGCTTTATCATAGCCGTGGGCGCATTTAGGGTGCAGTGGAATCGGAACTTTTCGGCTGAAGGAGGCAGTTGATGTGCCATATGTGTGCTGGGAAACTGGCGGGCTTGGAGTCCCATCATCGGACCCGGTTTTTGGAGAGCTGTCCCGATCGAGGGCATTCGCTCCTCGGACGGCTCCGAGTCCATAGGCGAGCCGTCCTGATCCATGGTCTCGTAACCGGTGTCCTGGTGAACGAAGGAGGAAGGCGCAAAAGACTGCTGTGGGGGAGGGGCCTGGATGAAAGGGTTGAAATGGTGGAACGGGTGGGCTGGAAGTGGCTGGAATCCTGCCATATCGACAACCGCGTGACCGGGCGCAGAATGCATCACATCTCCAGAGTTGGGCATAGAAAGCGGCGTACCAAGACCCATGCCGAGACCCATAGTCGGCGTATGCAGATCACCCGCCTGCGGGTGAAAAAGGGTGTTGGTGCCTCCAGGAGTAGGCGTGTAGTAGCCGGGAGGTGCATTGGCGAAGTTGGCAAAGGACATCGAGTTGGGGTCTAATAGAGAGGGCGTAAATCTCCATGGTTCATTCGTAGCCCGTGGAGTTGGGTCCTGGTCGCGAAAGGCATCCTGGCCGAGACCTTGTGATCTTTGGGAACACGACGTTAGCTGAATTCAATCATGTGGTAACTGCGCTTTCAACAAAACAATCGCGGCGTCTACAGCCCCGACAGTACAAAGCCAAAAGAGAGAGGAGAGTGTGCAAAGCCAGATAAGGGGTCATGACCATACCTGTCAGGTAGTGGAGCAGCAGGTAAGATTGGGTTCTCGGCACCAGTTGTCTGTGAGATACCCGGTGCTGTGCTTGAAGTGCTGACTACAGCGACTTCTGGGAATTGTTGTCGAAAATTGGCGAGAAGATCGTCACCCGGTTTTTGAGAGCTTGTTCTACAAATATTGTTAGTAATCCGTCCACAATTCGAGTCGACAACACAACGACTATCATGATTTGCGCCAGGCGCGCGATCGACGACGGATATGATCTCGCTTACCTTTGACGAAACATGTTGACAAAATGAACCTACGCCGTCCCGCGACAGCAGTATTTCCAGGTTGTAGTCAGCGTGGTGTATGGGTGCTGTATGTGTTCGAGTACGAAGAGCAGTCGCAATATGCGCTTATCGAGAGGCCAGGATGAGTGCGACGCAGTCGGTGAGGAAGAACAAGTCTTGTATTAGACGATCGTGGTCATGGGTTGAATGCCGAATGTTGTCGGGTGTTGAGGTGGTGTGTTGTCAGAGTCGCGAACTAGATACCTAGAGGCGGGAGTGTGCCCTGGTTGTGGCTGGGTTGTTGAAGCGCAGAATGGTCAGTTGTATGAGGATGCGCAACAAAGGTATTGAACCGTTCCAATCTTGAGAGCGAGCGGGAGTGTATAGACGACCAGATCTGAGGTAGGGAGAAGGGCGGTTTAAAGAAATAGAAAGAAGAGGTGCATGTGTGTATGTGAAGAAGTAGAGGTAGTCGAGCCGTAAATTATGGCGGAGGGTGAGGGTAGTGTAGGTAGTAAGGGTCAGGTAAGCTAGAGGTCAGGGTATATTGAAGGATGTGGTGGGGACCTGTCGTCAGTCCTAGTAGCAGAGGACTGGAGCCAAGAGTACAGTAGTGTGTCTGGACAAGAAGGGAATCGAAAGAAGGACGGAGATCTGGATAGAGAAATCAATAATTAAGAGTAAAAATATGGCAGAGCGCAAAGAGCAAGGTACCTCGTACCCAAGTCATAGAACTCCCAAGCCCTGGGGCGCCGAGGCGGTGTCGTGGATCAAGTGGGTGAAGGGTGGGTAAAAGGGAAGGGCGAGGATCGGGATGAGGTTGTGTTGTGGTTGTGGTGTGGCGTGTATGCAGCAAAGTGGTGAAAGTGAGCAAGGGCGTTGCTTTTGAACGGGGTGGAGCGCTAGGTCGGCGCTATAAGTTCAGTACATGGGACAGTATCGTACTGTCATGTAGGCGCTGGGTAAGGTAGTGAAGTGGACGCCGGATGGATGTATGTATGGATGCTACTAGATGCTTTGCCGTGCCTGCGCCGCACGGGGGTTATTTCAGCAGTCTTGTATCGGGCTGGCCCTCTGTCTCTTTGGTAGGTAGCTCTGCCTCTCCTCTCAGACCAGGCAAGGTTGAAGGGAGATGTAAGGTACTTCCAACGTGGTGATAGCATGTGTGATGTGTGATGTGTGATGCCATGCACCAGACGCTGCGATGTTAGGCAGCTGACGCAAAGACAACTTTAGCACCCCTTCTAGTCCAAGGGCAATCTCGTAACAGGAAGCCATCATATCGGCTTTTGTACAGTGCACTGTGAGCACCTATGTCGACAGCATGTATTTTTCCAGCAGTCGAAGAGTGGCCGTGAACCTAAGAAATGATAGACAGTCCTAAGGAGGTGGAATTCATCCCTAAGCAACTCCTACTAGCGACGGTTGAAGTGTCGTGCAGATAAATTTAGGCAGTACTTTCCGACGCCAAGCCATAATGTACCCTCGCTCTCAAAATGGCCGGAAAGTAACATTGTACTTGTCCTACTGGTCGCTCACTATTGTACCAGGATGCCACCCAAGTCGTCACAGATATGGAAAAGGTCAAGTGGAAATGGCTCTTTCTCGGGGCCTGCGACTCGACCACATGCCTTCAATACATCTGATGGCATAACAATAACTGGACCTGTGCGGGGTACGGCGAAACATAACGTTACAGAAGACGCTGCCAAATAATGAATGATAATCATCAATCGGAGTCGAGGTAACGATATGTCATGAGAGCATAGCGAGTAGAACAGATGCGGCTTGTCGTAATGGTTCTTCATTATATGGTAGAGAATCAACTCTCAGCTTTGCCCATCTTGGGCAATAGCAACAACAAACAGCCAGGTGAACTCAAATGAGGACGGATTCTCTCAGGGAGGGTCATGAGTGACGGGATGCGTGGGAGGGGGCATGGGGGACCCTGGTTTCTCATTGTATGCTGCAGTGGTGCGCACAAGGGTCAGGGTTCGGCAGGGCCCCCAAACCCCTGCCTGCACCGTGCTGAGAAGCAAAATCATCGTCAGTCGGGACACTAGCGGGATAAAAAGAGAGCAACGCAAAGAAGAGAGAGAAAAAGAGAAACAAAGGAAAAAAAAGTTGTGCTAGGCACGAGGGTGAGATGGATCGAAAAAAATTGTTAGTGCGAGACAAATGGTGAAAAAAGTGCCCCGCCAAACTCTGGCAGGGGATATATTACGGCAACCCCCTCCCTCCCCCCTCCTTCTGTTATTCGATTCGAATGCCAAGCCCGCTCTATCAAAGCATGTGGCTTGTGCGAAAGCATCGGACGGGAAGGTAGAAGGGGCTTAACAAAAGTACAGTACGGAAGGTACAATGCTAGAAATTCCAAAGTTTGGAGGCTTTACGAGTGGGTCGTAACTGGCTGGTGAACTTGTGTCAATTACGCTGCTTGTACCTAAACTCTCACCCCCTCCAGTCCTGTCGCCGAACTACGAACTGCGAACTCAGAACGGACGGCCCTAGCAATTCCCGTTATTATGCCTCCGAGCACATTACCGCACGAACATTAAAAAAGAACATGTACCTAACCGTCGTACCCACTGGCGGTCTGTTGCTCTCTGAATGTGTGGTCCATGGGGGTGGAAATCACTTTTCACTCATGTGCATTGTCAAGCCACACTCTCTTTCTTCGTTCCTTTTTCTTCATTTTATTTATTTATTTATTTATTTTCCTCCTTCTTCTTGTGAAAATGGTGCTTTCCTTGACTTTCACCTTTCCGCCAATAACCAGTGACGACCTACAGTTCTTTCTCCCTCGTGCCCCTGTAACGAAATGCTTCTCCTCACTCCCATTTTCCGTTTTTCACTCCCTCACCAAAAGCACGGGTTTGAGGCTTGAGCCTTTAAGGTCTGACTGAATGGTCCCAGCTTCAGACAAAACAGCGGGTAACTCTTACGCAGGAACGCCAGAGGCCTGGGGTGCGGAGGCGTTAATCCACTCAAATCCTCTCGGCGGATCGCATCTTTGATGTGCCATCGGTTCCTCAGCCCAACCATCGACTTTCCAAATCGACAGTTGGGCCTAACATCTGCATTCGCCAAAAGCCCGCATCTCCTCAGGCCCTGCAGACGCCATGCAAATTTGCAAAGAATGGGGGAAACCCATTGAAGGAAAGAACAAAAATGGTACTGTTTATGACCACGCATTCTTCTAGCCCTCGTTTGTAACGTTGTGAAGCGCCCCGACCGCCTAGCCTCAGCTTAGATCTTCTAAAACCTTTTCTCGAGGGTCAACAAGCCTCTATCTCCCTCTATTATTCCGAAGAGATGACAGGGAGAGCTAGTCTTTCGTACTAACAAATGGCGCCAATCATACGAGGCAGACGATCACTAAAGAAAAAGAAAGAAAACGTTCTTTATCGACCGGCGCGACACTTTCATCTCCCGCTCCCCCCTCCCTACCAACTCCGAAATAATTGATGCGTTGTACATGCTAGGCTAGCGAAGAAAGTCGAGCTATTCTGTGCAATTCTCTGCTGCCGCCAGAGCTTGCCCCTGTTACCTCCCCGGCCAACGTCCCCCATTGGTTACAGCTTTCTTTCATTCAAAGAGGAACAGTTGTTGTCCAGTGTTGCATGGAGCATGGTCATGCAGCGTAAACGGATGGGAGCGCCCGTCCATCTCATCCGCTCCAGCGCATGTATCCAAACCACAATTTGCACTGTCAGCCACCTGATCGTGGACAGTCTTTCTCATCATGGGTGTTTGGCATCCCTCACGAAACAAAGTTGAGAACCATCTTGAACCCCAGAACTATCGTTGCTGCCGAGTGGCTGTGCAAGAACTTTGTTTCACTATCGCGACAGCTAATCGCCAATCACGACATGGTCACTGGATTTGATCAAGTCTGGTTACATCATGGCGTTCAGTGAGCATGTCGAGAATGAGCGAGCGGTCCAGTGCAGTAATGTACTCTTATTAGAGTATCATACCTTCTGAAGGATTCATCTCCGAAAAGGGCATGCTGGTGCAGTCAACTGAAAATGATCAAGGTCGTCACAATCAGACCATCTCCCTCTTCCGCTTGGCCTAATCAAGCTTGGCTGCGCTGACGGTTGGGTCAAGATAGTGCATCGAACCTTTTGTACCCACAAGCCACTGCTTGGCTAACATGTGGGATTGCGCACAGTACGATACCAACTTTGAGACTCTAGTCTATCAGTGCGGCTAAATACCACAATCTATTCTCGTGGGAAGAAGCTACAGTAGCATGCTTGACTGTTCTAAGTCGACGCCACACCCCTCGAAGCCAGCCGCCCTCTGATCAGTGCGTTTTTGGAACGGTTGGCTTTTGTCTGTCATTTCGCATTACCATCAATCTCTGTTCATCAACATTCATCTCCGAGGCCGAAAATATGTGCCCTGTATATTCACCGCCGCACCCGGCATTTGACTTGAACGCCAGAATGGGCTGCATCCATCTCATGTAGGTAGGGATGAAGGGGAAGTCTAGGCAAAATTACCAGGCGCCCCTAATGGCATGGCCCGTTTCCCCGATTATCCCTCAGCCAAATTTGGTCTGCATGTAATGAATATTGGATGTACCTAATAGATATGTGCACAGCCACGCCAGCTGTGGCGATTTGGTGACGACGCCACAAGTCAGTTGTGATACTTGAAAAGGGAGTGCTCGCTAAAACATTAAGTTACATGAACAGGTTGTACCGTGTCGCTCATGATTTTCAGTGGCCATATCGGCTCCAGCCGTTGATCGACCACACATCACGACATCTTCTATTCTTAACACTGACGATCAGCATCGCAGGTGATGTTCAATGTGTGGCTTGCCAGTTGGTTCTAGCTCATACGTGGCTGGAGCCTGCGTGGCTTCTTTGCCTCCCTCCACCGCAGTTGCTGTACTAGCAAGCTCCCATAGTACTGTACGTACCTCCATTGCTCCTTCAGTGGGAAGTAATGGATTGCAAATGTCTTTCCATCTCTATTCTTTGAGTTTCATTTCTTCAATTCCATCTTTCTCATCTCTTGCTCATGCCGTCGTTGAAATTTCAGTATAGCATTGGCCTCTTGAGGAAATATTTGGACTGCCTAATACCTCGCACATTGGCAAAAATCCTCAGCCACAACCAGTCGTTTTTGCCCTTCGTGTCAAACAGCAACTCCAGACGTTCGCCAACAGCGTTGATTCGATGCTCTTTGAAAGGATGAGCTGACCAGACAACATTTCTGTTGTTCCTCGGGCATGTTGTCCTGTCTTCGAGAGATTGGAGATGCATGATTTTGAGCTAATAGTATTGCCAAGGTAAAAAAAAAAATCTTCTTCCTCATAGTTTGCTTCATTTTCTCCATATTGAGCCAGGTGGCTGATCTACATCTCTACTAGGACAAGGGCGACCCTGCGAGAGCTCTCTAAGATATCGGGAGTTTCGGACGACATCTCGGACGGATCGGTACGATGCCTCCGCAGAAAAGACCTCTTCAAGCTTTGTGCGTGAAATTTGGCCTCCAGCCCTGTACCAGTGGGGCAGACATCATACAAGCCAAGCCATCCATGACTGGGGCAAGATACGAGCAGCTATCGAACAGTTCGTTGGAGGCATGTTGGTGGTAAGTTGACTTGCTTGGTGTTGCGACTGTGGCCACGGTTATGGTCACGACCGTCTTCGAAGAGGCGCCTGACCCGAGCCTTTGGTCGTTGTTGAAAACCGATAGTGGCGTAGGTTCTGGTCTTGTGGGTCTATTGCCCAGCAGCAATTCCGCCAATTCGGCCGGTAGGTTGGTGTTGAGCCGGTAATCTGCACGCACAGAGATCCCATAACTCTTTTTGGGGAGGGACATATTGTGGAAACATCGGTCAGTCAACGGAATGAAAGGGGAAGAGGAGGAGCAATGGTTACTTTCCCGAAGAAAGAAAGAAAAATCCATCGATTTGACCGCTAATTACGCATCCAGGGTTTTGTTAGAGCCCCATGTTTCTGGAGTCTCTGGAGTCTCAAAGTGATACGGCCGTGGTTGGAGAACATCCACTTAGGTCAAAATCCCAGCTCAAGAATCACTCGCGACAAGTCCCGACCAAGTGGTTCTAAGGACGGTTTTCCCGCGCCAAAATGAGCTTGGTCATTTTGTCAATGCTTAAGTGTCTGCAATTTTCCCAAATTTGTGGAGTTGACATGAAGCCGTGGAACTACGAACGCGCGGCACATTTTCGAGTCCGCCAAAATGGCAGATATCTCGAATTTCCATTGCAATGCGCGGCTGCTGAAGACAAATCGAAGTCTTGGTATTGTTTCGAAACAGAGTCATGATGGCGACCAGGCAGTGTGATTCGTCTTTGTGGCACAGCTGACATATGACTCGTACTGATCTGCGCACCCAGATATGCAACACGATACACATCTACATGTGAGAAGCAGGGCGGCCAGTGAATACAGTACAATCTGAGATGAATGGCGGGCAATTGCCGAGATCTTGACAAGCAGGAGGAGCTGTGACCATGCAACGCTACAGTTCAGCGCAGCTACTGTACGATCAAGCCCATCTCAGCTCTCATCTTGGAGAGTGCCACATGCACATTCACACACACACTCACACACACACCACATCGTTGCATCGCACCTATTGTCTGCGGCCAGGGCGCGATCAGCCTAGATGGGCTAGGATTTGCATGGTGGTTGCTTGTCACGAGCCTTTCTGAGACCTGGGCGTGGTTATGCCCAGCCACACCTGGACACGTACATGCATCGTTTGATGCGCTTGCTGGAGACAATGACGTCATTCGTCATCCACCGATATTTTGCTGTCACCTCTATCTTCATCTTTGGTCTCCCTGACTTGGCCTTTGAGGCTGAAATATGGCCTTAGTCCCAGGGAGGGGAGTTACTACAGGATTAATTGAGTTGGGACAGGACGATTGAAGGGAAACACGCGACAAGGGTTGTGGTACTGGTACTGGTACTGGTACTGGTATCATCTGTACCGTGTTAGTCTGCTTTGAAAAAGCACACAAGTGAGTAGGCTGTTCTTTTGAGGGTGAGCCTGCACGACGTGGCATGTCCCATCCCCCAATAAGAGGATGGGAGACTTTATCCGCGACGACGGATATACAACGGCCCCAAATGGAGTGAATTCCATGTCGGAAACACAAAAGGTGTTGGTTTCGTGAAAGCGGTACTCTCTTGACCCTGCCATGCAGATCGGAAACGGGGGGATGTGACGACGGTGCCAGTCTGAAACGGGGACTAGACTCATTTCTTCACGTTCGAGAAAAGATACATACAGTACTTACTGTAGCACACCATGCCATGCCTACAACTCAAAATCCTCGACACGCGCGACCCGTTGCCTAAGCGTGGTTTGTGTGGTGGATACTGATGAGGGCACCTTGGCGGTGTATTACTCAGGATTACTATCACGAACGAAGCGCCATCTTTGTACTGTAGATGCTTTGACGTCATAGCTCGCAAAGTGAGGGAACCCTGAGAGGGAGAATTTTTTCTTCTTCTTCCCTTCCATTCTCCATTTCGCGGAGATGGTATGGGACAAGGATGGCTTGGTGCATATGTGTCCATGTCGTAATTTGTACCATGGCGTGGTCTACGGTACGTGTTGGGTGAAGTTTTGAGATGAGCGATTTGGCCATCTTTCACGTTTGGCTTTCTGGTCCTTTTTTTTTTCTTTTTTTTTCTTTTTTTTTCTTTTTTTTTTTTTTT
>JABFFC010000530.1:24465-37968 GCA_013623535.1 Fusarium penzigii
TTATTGTCGTCTTGCGACAAAGTTGGCGGTTGATCCCGGGCTGTGGAAGAAGAAGCTGAGGGATAGAGTAAGAGATATTGTACTTGGTCCTTAGGGTCGACAGGTCCGTCTGCTACTGTACCCTCGTCGGCAGCTGCGTCTAGTGGTCCACTAACCTCGAAGGTAGGTATAGGCCATGTTTGTTAATGCTGCGATACACCCTCAGTCGGGCTACGGTTGAGTCATTGTGTTGCCGCGGGCTGAGGGTGTGTAGTACTGTCTGTAGGTTACCTGCATCGTGTCGGGATCCCTGAATGGTGTATGGTAGGGTTGGTGCGCGGGTAAGATGAGGGAGTAGTCGACTCCCTTGTGGGTGAGTGTTCCTTGCTCTTGGGGGTTTTTTTTTATTGTGTTGTTTTTTGCTGGGAACGGTTGAATGGAAGGATGTTTGAATGGATTGTTGCGCTTGATTCAAAGAGGTTATTTGTCCGATCTGGGTAATGTCGGGAAACCTATACCCGTCACCCCATCCTACTCGTCCCATCCCATCCCCGTCCCCATCACATCCCCATCACATCCCAGGCTGCCAAAGCTGCAGAGCATCATGGCTTTTCCCTCCATTGTTCCATCGTCGTTCTTCTTCAAGCACATGTCGTACGAACGGGGGGGTCCGAATATGCTGATCCCCGTTAATAGGGCTCTTGATACGACGTAGCTGGTAGCTCAAGGTGCATCACTAACTTGGCCTTGGGGACGGCAGTTGATGACACCAATCATGGAGTCGCTTGTCTTCCTAATATGACCCCTAATGATGTCACCAATATCTAGTTCTGTTTATCTCAAGATGCAACTGGGTCTCCGGATACAGTAACACGATGAGCAGGGTCAAGATTGGATGGCTTACGACGCGGCAGGTTACATTCATCAAACCTTTGGGATCATCCAAGGGTCTTGTTGCCTCCTTCGCCAGGGGTTTTTTTTTCTATCACCTTTTCTTTCTCTCTGTCATGTCTGTTGTCAGTTTTCTTATTTTGGGATATGGTGATGATCATGATGGTAACAGGGCAGGGTTTGTTTAATCTTCTAGCCAGGGGGGATGGGTTGAAGAGGGTACGACGTCAGACCAGATCCAGTATATAAGAATGTTGATCACTGACATGTATCATTTTTCGAGTCGGCAGAGGAGGAAAAAAAAAAAAGAAAAAAAAAAAGGAGAGAAAAAAGGGTCATATCCATGCTTGAGTGTTGATTCCGCTGTGGGATGATGTGGAGAAGACGGATGCCGGATTTTATGATGCTGAGTCTTAGTAAATAAAGCAGGTACTGGATTGTACTTGAGTTGGGAGTGTTGTTGATGAGTGGTTTCTCTCTCCCTCTCTCTCTTATCTTGGGGTTGTAGAGTGACATGGAGGGGGGTGTAGATGACATTATAAGATGAATCGAGTTCTTTGGAGATACAGTTATATGGTTACATGACAAGGTTGACTGATTTGGCAATGCATTCATTGGTGATATGTCTACCATGTCGATGAAGATGCACTGTATCTGATACGGGAAGCGATACAGTCGGTGGTTACCCTGTAGTAATTTATGGTTGACGAGACTGTTGTGGCGGATGCGAACTGAGGATGAAGAAAAGAGCGAAGAGAGTGTCTACGAAGGACCATGGATAGTACTGGGGTTATTGGTATTGTATTTGTGTCTGGTGATTCGTATAGAGATGTATACGAATGTCGAGATAGTCGACAAAAAGCATCAAGAGCTGGCTCCTAGGCACTGCACTGCACATATGAATGCTGCGCAAGCCATACTTCTCCCCCAGTGACACCGCGAAAACATGTCAAATTTTCGCGGCCAAACTGTTCAGAGCCTAAGTATGAGAGAATAAAGAAAAGCAGAAGCAGAATAAAAGCGGTGATATTGTCAAGTAGTTTCCTCAAGGGACATGTACAGAAAACACATAAACATTGTGTGCTGCCGTCTGTGGCTTAAACTGTCGGACATTGCCCAACACCGCGATCGATTCGGCCGAGTCATGAATTACACAGATTAAGTTTAACCATGAATAATGTCACACAATCATTTTCCTCTCCGAGACATGATCTCAGAGAAGAAGAAAAAAGCAAACAATCATCAAGTAAAACCACGACAAACAACTTAGCTTAGCTTATCTAACAAGATCAAATACCAACTGCGCCGTAGGATGAATAATCGCAATTGACGTTTATCTTATCTTATCAACAGCCGCCGATCTCGGTCCCGACGATAAAAAGTGAGTTGGAGATCTTGGGTAACATGGGAGGAAAATAAAAAAATTCAATGGGAATAAAGGAACCTTATTAGATAACTCTGGGGTTTTTTTTAAGCCTCGGCATATTTGATTTATGACAGATTCAATGTAACTATCACTGAACCTACTTGATATATTTATATACAGAGTTTATAAGTTCACAGCTTTACTGTACTGTAGTAAAGAATGAATGAATAGATTGGGTTATTTCCTCTGGACAGGTACAAAAAAAAAAAAAAACCGACATTTGTCACTTAAATGACATGACATGATATTGTTTTAATTATCCCCACTCCTATCTCCGAGATCTTTGAAAACAGCTTCACTTTTTTAATCTACGAACTTTTTTATGATAATAGTCTTGATAGCCTCACTGATGTTTTCTTGCTGATACAACAAACAAACAAACCAACATACGTACATACAACCAACATTCCTATTGTTCTTAACCCCTCCCCCCCAATTTCACATCCTGAACCAACAGAGGAGGAGAAAATCATGAGGGAAGAGAAGGATTTTGGCATCGGTCCCGTATCGGTCAAAACTCCGTCTAAAGGTATGGTAGGTATCCATATTAATTAACCAGCTCATCCCCCCATGTTTTATTTTATGGGCTGAGTCGGTTTATCTAGATAGAATAGCAACATCGTCAACCTAATCTTTCTTCCCCAAGATCTTATTCCCGTCCCTCTTCTGCCTTCCTCTTGTTCCTGTTCCTGTTCCTGTCCCTGTCATATCGTGTGCTGTGTCTTGTCTTGTCCCCCCCATGAACTCTTGACCCCTCTCCCGTTAAACAACACCTTCTTTTGTCCCCCCCCGAAAGACAATGACGCCTTAGTCTTGGCCGAGTTCAATCCAGCCAGTCAATCTTCAGACGTCTACTTGACAAGCCGAGGGAAGAAGTAAAAAGAAAAAAAACCCAACCCCAGATAAATCGATACACACTTCATAACCATGTCGCCCAACAAGATCGAAAAGACATCGGTTGATGTTGAAAAACTACCTACCATGAATGACACTTCCTCTTCCTCCTCACTCTCAATTGCTTCAATTCAATCTGAGCCCATGAGAACAACCGAGTCACGCCGCATCTCAAGCCGCCCGTCTCATGAGTCGGTGGCTTGCGACGTCCATGAGCACACTTGTACCCCCTGCGCCGAGACCGAATCAAAACGCGAAGTCAATGACCCGATCACCCGTATGCGAACGGGAACCAGCATCACAAGTATCGCATCTCGGCCCCCGGATTTTGAAGTCTTCTTCCAAGACGGTGACCCCGACAACCCCAGGAATTGGTCCAAATGGTATCGTGCCTGGATCATCGTCGCTGTCTCCTACTCAACATGGGTTATCGTTCTGCACAGCACCACTTACACAGCTGCCATACCCGGCATGATGGACGAGTTTGGTTCATCCCAGACCGTCACCACTCTGGGCTTGACCACTTACCTCTTTGGCCTCGCCTTTGGCAGTCTCATTGTCGCACCCCTAAGTGAATTGTACGGTCGTCAAAAGGTCTACCTGATCTGCTTGACCGCATGGGTGTTGCTCATTATACCGTGCGCCCTGGCCACTTCACTGACAGAGCTCATCGTTGTTCGTTTCTTTGGGTAAACCTTCCTCGATATCTCCTCAGCTTGTAATTCTGTACTGACTCATCGAAAAGTGCCCTCTTTGGTGCAGCCATGATCTCCAACAGTCCGGGCACCATTGTTGACATTACCAAACCAGAGCATCTATCCGCCGCCATGTCTATGTGGTCCATTGCACCCCTCAATGGCCCTTCGACAGGTCCCATCATTGGAGGGTTCGTTTTCCAATACATGGGATGGCGATGGACCAACTGGATTGTCTTGATCCTAGGTGGAGCCGGCGTTCTCATGATGTTGACCGTGAAAGAGACTTATCAACCCACAATCCTCAAAAAGAAAGCAGCGCGTCTGCGCAAAGAGGAAGACGATCCGCGGTGGTGGTGCCATTATGACCAGAGAGTGTCCACGCTCCAGCTGTTCAAGACTAACATGGGTAGACCCTTTGTCCTGGCGGCTACGGAACCTATTCTCTGGTTTATGAACTTCTGGTAAGTAGCAGACACCGCATACCCTGTTCAATCTGCTGACTGTCAACAGGATCTCGCTCATCTACGCCATCTTATATCTCTGCTTTGTCGCATATCCCATCATTTTCAGACAGCACCGTGGTTGGAGTGCGAGCATGTCGGGACTGTCCTTCGTCGGCATTGGAATAGGCACAATGATGGCCATCTTTGCCGAGCCACTCTTCCGTCGACTTGTCAATTCGCAGCCTCGAGACTCTGAGACGGGCAAAGTTAGACCTGAAGCGACTGCCCTGGTTATGGCCATTGGCGCCATCCTGACCCCGGTGGGCCAGCTCGTCTTTTCATGGACAAGCCTCGGTGTCCACTGGGCCATACCCATCGCCTTTGGCATACCCTTTGGCGCCGGCAACACCATCAGTTTCATCTACGGCTCTCAATATCTTGCTGGAACATATGGTATCTATGCGGCAAGCGCCCTGGCCGGAAACGCCGTCATCAGAAGCATAGCAGGAGGTGTTTTGCCGTTAGCCGGACCCAAGATGTACGCTGCCATGACACCCCAATGGGCCGGTACCCTACTGGGACTTCTCGAAGTTGCCATGATTCCCATCCCTTTCGTCTTCTGGCGATACGGTGCCAGGATTCGTGCAAAGAGCCCTGCTGTCCGATCATTACGAGAAGACCAGGACAGGGCGGATGCAAAGAGGGCAAAGCATCAGAGGGCACTCGAAAGACAAAACAGAAAACACCAGCAAGCTGTGACCGACGACAAGCAAGATGTAGAGGTCGGAAGTGTTTTGGAGACAACAAACAGAGAGATATAAAAAGAAAGATGGATGCTCCTAGTCTTCAAGTATGCATGATGGGATGCGCAAACAAGTTTCTTGTTGAATAAATTATTTGGTACATGAAACATTTCAGTAAACCACCAACACGTGATATGCTATTAGATATTGCATTGAAGGCGCGTGGGTAGGAGGGCAGGAATGAACGAAAAGAGGATCGAGGAAAGACCAGAAAAGGGGCAACTGCCTCTTTTCCATTCATCTGCACACAGCCCCTTTTTTTGCACTACTAACGTAAACAAAGACAGTATATCGGAATATCGAGTATTAAGTTATTAGACATTCATCTTGACATTTTGCAATAACGCGGGTAGTGCTTCCTCTTACACGTTATAGTGACATCTTCATCTTCACAGATCACTCAACTCAAGCAGGTTCATAAAAGTCGATGTGGGAAGTACACATAAAACAAATAAAACACATATAGAGCAGGGAGCAAGTTATTTCCAAATCATTCAGACATCTTCATGATTATATTGTTTATCAAAGTCATTCCCCTCCTTTCCTTTCCCAGCCCCTTTAATGTCATTGTGGTAAAGCATACAAATGTCTTGTTGACATGAACATGCCTCGGTGTTGCCAAGAATATTGACTTCCATATCGTATCCCACCCTGACAGGATGAACCCGCCTAATCCTCCTCGACAGACCAGTATGGTGTACACACAATTGCAGCTTATCCATGCATGTTTCAAGTTACCCAACAGAAACCACACCCATGCCCTGCTGCTCATATGCTTTTGCGGATGCCTCTTCCCGGTCCCTTCCCTCATGCCTTCCTTCGATCCACCCAGTCCCAGTCCAGTTTGTCCCAAATTCATCCCAAGCAGGTTTCAATGTACTGCAAAAACACCAATGTGAAAATTCACTCGGTTGCACAACTTTTCACAAGAGCAAGCATTGCTTCTAAGCCTCTCGCTCCAGCTGTTCCAACTCCTTGAGCACCGAAGACTTGGTGTTAATCTTTTTGAGCTGGGTATCCTCCAGCTTCTCTCCACCAGCAAGGCGCATCTCCAGGTCCTCAATGGCGCGTACCTTCTTTTGGAGACTGCGCACCTTCTTAGCATTGGGGTTCTGCGCAGCGTCGCCACCGGCAGCCGCGCCGTTGTTAGGAACAGGAGGCTGACCAGCATGATGGTGTCCATGATGGTGGCCGTGTCCGTGATGCCCGTGGCCGTTAGCATGTCCACGGTGCGTAGCGCTGCGGCTACGTCCACCGTTGTTTCTCGAGTGGCTTCGGTTGTGGTTGTTGACACGACGCTCAGGGCTACGGCCTTCGTTGCCCGAGCCGTTACCAAAGTCGCGGGGAGGGGGAGCGAGACTGGCTCCGCCGTTAGATTCGCCCTGAGCTCGTCCTTGTCCCTCACCCTGGTTAGGCTTCTTGTTTCGCTTCTTCTTGTTCTTTGCCTTGGACGCATCGCCTTCGCCAACGGGCTCAGCACCTGGAACTGTTCTCACGACAGGTGTCTGCTCAGCAAACTCGGCACCGGGTACGCCACGACGAGGTCGGCCGAACCCGTTAGGGCCAATGTTGGCCGATCCGTTGCTCACAACGTGAGCCGCGCCACCCTCGTCCTCACGCTTGAAGTGAAGGGGGGTAGCGAGACCCCGCGCACCGGGAGGGCGATAGGCACCCGCAGGCTTACTGGGCGCCTTGACGGTTCCCAGGTACTTGGTGGCTGATGCATGAGGAGCGGGAACAGGACTGAGCGGGTCACCAGGAGCAATAGCATCGGGTCCCAGGGGTCTCCAGTTGACCTGGTAGAGCTCAACCATGTCCTCGTGATACATGATAGCACCAGTGACATGCCACAACTTGATGCCGTTGTCGACACGCAGACGAGGAGAGGTCGTAGCCGTCATGATGTAACGGCTATCGGGGCTCCATTCGCAAACGCTGGGATTTCCACTCTCGATGGTGGTGATCTTGCGGAAGTCCCTCTCCAGGTCGTACACATCAATCTGGCCAGCCAAGTTACCGAAGCCAGCTACCAAGACGAATCGACCGGTCGGAGAGAAGATGATGGTATTTCGAGGTGCAAGAGGGAACGAGTGCTGAGGAACAGCTCGGTGGTTGAAGATGGTGGCCTTTGCTGGCATGTATCCGTACACGACGCCAAATTCCTTCGAGTTGGGCGACCATGACACATCGTGAATGGGACCCTCCTTGTCTAGAGCAATGCGAGCGTCGAATGCGCCAGTGGTGCTAAGAAGGTACAATGTAGTTTCACCATAATAACTCTTACCAGTGCGGTCAACGTCGGTTTGCGCCAGAACGATCAGGCTAGTGCCGTTCTTGTTCCATTTCAGTTGGACCTTATCACCCTTGAAGAAGGTCTTTTGGGAAATGGGGCTGTTGAAGAGAGGGACGTTAAAGACCTTGACAGCAGCAGGTTGACCCTAGACAATGTTAGAGATGGCGACAGAATATCATGGAAATGTGGAAACTCACCTTGCGCTCAGGGATGAAAACGGCGACAGCATGGTTCTGGCTACCAGGAGCGAGAGCGTAGTTAGCAGCGCCCTCAACCCGGAGCTTGTTCCAAACTGTTACGAGATCGTGGTTCTCGAAGAACTGGACCTCATTGGTGACGAGGCGGGCGCAGTACTTCTCGTCGGCCGTGTACTGAAGGTTCCAGCCTCCCTGCTGCTTCTGAACGAAACGGCCGAGCGGTTGCTTCTGATCAGCTGGGACACCTTCCTCCACGACACGCCAAACCTTGAGGTTCTTGGTGGCATCGCCATTCTCGTCCTTGCTAGGTCGCTCCCAGGTGATGACGAAGGAACCTCGAGGGGAGAAGCCAAGCTCGTAAACGTTGAGGATTGGCAGGGAAAGGATCTGGTTGCCGGTAGAGGCATCGACAACGGAAACTATCTCTGGGGTGGCCCAACCGAAGTAGCGGCCACAGGGAGAGTAAGCACAGCACCGGAGGTTGCCCTCGGGCTTAGTGAACCCAGCGAGAGGCTCGTAGACAGGCGCAGCGTCAAAGACGCCGATGGTCTTCTGGGTTCGGTAGGCAAACTGCAGCGGAGACGCCATGGCTAGTCAAAGTCACAGTGTCTCGTGGATCTTGCGGAGTCTTTCAAGGCGGATATCAAATTTTGTTCTGAGAGGGGCGGAAACAAGTCAAGAGTTCCCTGTATGTAGGAATATTAACTTGAAATGTGTGAAGCGCGGGCTTCCGATCGTGTTCGCTAGCGGATCTTGAGCTCGGAGGCCGTGTGGTTGGGTAGAAAGGCTTCGGAGCGGGACAGGCTAAAATTCAAAGCCGTGCCGTGGACTGCGCAGTGAAGAGCAGACCGAGTGGACGTTGCTTGATGAAGTTTCACAGCACGATTCTAAATATGTTAGAATGTTGTCGGTATTGAAGTATGTTGATGGGGGAAATTCAGTGTTGACGTATTCACGGACAGTTGAGATGTGAATAGATGGTGTTTGTGAAAGTACTGACTTGCAGAAATTGTGGTGATAGATGAGCAAGCGAATGCGTCACAGTTGAGCGGTGCGGATTGCGAAAATCGGGGTTTAGCTATGAACCTGCGAAGAAGAAAAGTTGTAGGAGAGGTAGAACAGATTTGAATGCCGGGAAGAAGAGATGAATTGAAGACGGCAAGTCACCCAAGAGGGGGGAGGAGAATTGGCGCAGCAGGGCCGTTGAAGTTGTAGATTGGGCTGAAGAGAGAAAAAGGGAAGAAGAGAGGAAGTAGAGGAAGAGAAGGGGAAGAAAAAGCGTGGCGAGAATTGGGGGGCGTGTGGAGGGATGTTTTTTTTTTTGTTCTATTTTTTTCCTTTTTTCCCTGAGTCTCCCTCTTTGCTTGCCCTTGTATTTTGGGTTTGGGTTGTACTGGACGTCCGCACTGGGCAGTTATGTACCTATGTACAAGCCACAGTTACCAGTAAAACAGGGCATCTTATACTAGTAAAAGATTCCATGGAAGGTTTCTCTTCCAATCTCTACTTGGTCTCTGAGGGCAGTCATCTCGAAAAGCATCCAATGGAAGGGAGTCACTGAAAGAAGGTATTTTGATAGTGACGTTCAGAAGCAAGATGCGCTGTAAGCAGTGTAAAGCACTGAAGTACAGTATCGCATGCGGAGGCTCGGTAGTGGTTCATCAGTGGAGAAGCCCGCACAAGGTTGTGCCTGTATGGATCACGGCAGGTACCGGTAGTAGCTGGTTGCGGTACCTTGATCACAGCCAGCCTTGGTCTTGGTCATGAAGGCTGATGTGATTTGCGCAGGTCTACACCTCACATAAACCAGTTCTATTGCCAACATTCACTTTCGAACTGCCAGACGCATATTCACTAGATAGTTGAGTGGTGAGTCGAGAGTAGAAAGCTAGTGCACCTATTTGACGTACGGGTACACTTGTAGACCCAAAGATTTGGGAATACTGACACCCATCCTCTTTGTCTTCAGAAGCCCATGTTTCAGCCGCACTTATAATGTGCAGCTTTGTCAATCATACATATTACCCATAAGTCAAGGTCAAGGCCGAGTCTACAGCATCCTAGCTCTTTGTCGTCGATAATGAGATATTCTTCTTTCAAGAACCGCTCAAGAACCGGCTTAGCCTTTGTCCAGGTAGATCCGTAACTCCCAGATCCTGGAAGCTCAACCATGCCGTTTACACACCTTGTACCTCATAATCTAAAATAGACTTCATTTCTTTTGAAATTATATATACGCTTGCGTTTTACATTAATGGTTTGATTATTATCAACGGCCTTTCAGCTTTTCCTTCCAACCACCCTTCTCAAACAGCCACAATGCTTCAGTTGCGTACGCGCGGCTACCTCTATGACCTCCTTCGCGCATCGCAGCTTCAGTTAACGTCTCCAATACCCTGCCCTCTTTGACCTGATTCCATACTGCCATAGCAATGGGATGACCCTCAGTCTTTCCCCACTCGCCGTGACCTAGACGATAGAGAATTCTTCCTAATGTTTGGAATGCCATACATCGCTGAGCCGGGACAGCGCTTCTGGCAAGCCGGGCGAGCTCTGTGACCGTGTATCCTGCAGCTTCTGGGGCTTCACCATGATGGTGCAGGCCCTTGGAGGTCGGTATAGCTCGACTGACCCTTGGAGACAAGAATCGACCCATGAAGTCAAATCTCAAAGCACTGAGAGGTATTTCAGGATGTGGGTAATATGGAGAGTCTTTGTCCGCCGGACTATCTTCTGTAGGTACGGGTGCCATCCAAGCAAGCTTGCTTGGGTCTGCAGGAAGATTTGGAAAGTATTTCTCATGTAATGTCGAGAGAAAATTGGGGTCAGAGGGATCAAGATCCGCGAGCCCTGGAGGGACGGGGAAGTGAACTGATTTGGGTAAATCTGTAATGGGAAAGAGATCAGGTGGGATTTGAGCAGGCTCTTTATCCTCATCGTAATTATCTGGTATCTTTTTAGATGATGAAGAAGAGACTGGGGGCTTAGATGCAATCGATTGCGATTCTTGTGATTCCATATCCTCATCTTCATCCTCCACTGAGACAAAGGGTTTCTTCACAGCTGGAATAGCTTCTGACGAATGCTCTACCTTGATCTCAGGCAGGGGCACAGGCTCTGTCGCTGTTGTTGTTTCGGAGGACGGAGGATCGAAGGGAGATGGACCTGAAGGTTCGTCGATAACGGCTCGCTGTAGAAGTCTCTGAATGAGGGCAGGGTTTAAGCCGTTCATTATATCATCCTGAGCTTGAGCAATCTCCGAAGGCGACATATCGGCGATCTTTTGACGGTTCTCTTGATCGATGCGCTGCTTCTCTACGGTCTCCAGGTCAAGTGGCTTTGAGCTATTTCGATTTGAATCGGCGTTCGAAGCCTCGCCAGCCGCGGTCGCGGCACGCTGCTGTTTGAAGGCAGATTTCTTCCATCTGCGTTTATGTTGGGGAAAGCCGGTCGAGGAGATGGGTTGATCGGAAAATTCGACGGGTTTCTTCTCCGCGGTGTCGCGCTCGACGATATCACCGATTAAGAGCGTCGGATCCATGCCGTTTATATTGTGTTTACCGTAACAGAAAGAGACGTTGAAGTTTTGTATCAATTTATGTCAGTTTGGTGATAATTGCTGTCGTCTTTTTTGATGGTTGGAGGCTGCGACAGAAAGAAACGAATGGAAGGTGGGGCAGCTGGTAGACTCCACCCACATCAGTGAGCGCCTGGTTGCGGAACTGTCCGCTTAGCACTGGTACCACGTGAAAAATGCGGATAAATTAGTATGTACATAGTATATAATCGAAGGACGTAGCAGTAATGAGGTACGGAAAACCCTCCATATGTCGTATAATAAAATGTACTTTGGATAGAGTATTAGCTGCAGGCATATGGACTTTTCTGGGTTCAAAATATGTGGTGTTAGGGAAACGACTCGAGTTGTTGATATTTGTTTCAATGGTTAGAATACCGAATAATACCGGCCCATTTGTCAGCGTGTATGGGAGAAACATGTGGGTAGAGTAACAAGACAAAAGTCAAGCAAACGATATGGCACATATTTATTGCTACCAAAGACGAACCAAGTTTATGAGTTCGAAATGAAATTTACTCAACTGGCTGAATATTCTCACGTTTCAATTCAAGCTACTCCCCGGAATCAGATTTCTATCTGCACCGCCACGGCTACGTCTCTGGCATGTTTCTGGATGGTGGTGACTGGTGGGTGCATTAGCGTCGATCGATCTCCTCTTTTCTTTCGGAGTTCCAGAACTCGTGCGCCACAGGGGTGTTTAATCGATACTGTACGTACCCTTGCGTTTTGTGGCACATGTTGATATTGACCAAACACTGTCATTGCCATTCTGCCATGTTAGGACAAGAGCACAAAAAAGGCCAAGACATGGGTGAGCAAATATCTGCGCCGTGTTCTTGGACATGTCATGATCCGACCGAAATCCTTCGAGTACCACACATTATTTACGGGAACCTGCTGTTGTTCAACACGAAACGGGTGTAGAAAAAAGAATCTTGACATGACTGTGCACTGTACAATTGCCGGTAGTTTGCCATGGATGTAGGCAAAAGGAAATTCTGGTTAGACCCATTCCATCCATCTGCATAATCACCAAGGAAAAGACGCTCAGATCCAGCTGCGTTTGACTGTACAAATCGATATAGGCCAACAATCTGGACGTCATGATACGCTCATTTCAATAAGTTTCATTGAAATCAATCTTCATCTCATCAGCCACAACAAGAGCTGTAGAAGTAATCCCTTGCGTGGCTTGACCTTGTAGCCCGCGCTTGTCAGCCCAGGGACGCTAAATCCTTGTCGAACATGGCGCGTCTAAGCTTGGTTCAACGTTCCATGCTCAGGGACAGGGGATACGCTACGTACCTCCTATGTCGTACTTCCACACACTGTAAAAAGTAGCTGCTTGTGTCTTGTCCGCCCCTCCCCCCTTCTCTCCCTTTAACCATTTGGTGCCAATGGAACCAGGGGGGCCCAAGGTTGAAGAGTGGAGTATCTGGAGATGGGACCCCGAAGATTGGAAGAGAAAACGAAGCAGAAGGAAAAGGGTCACAGGGCCATAAGAAATACTGTACAACACCCGCCCATACCTAAAGTTTGGTGTGTTGGATGGACATGGGGACAACCAAGGTACTTGAAGGTACATGATTAGATCTCTTGCATTTGGTGATTTCCCCACGGTAGGAGAACAACCACCGTCGATTTTCGCTTTATTTGCCGCAGTTTGTCTTTGATGCTGCACAATGGGTGCCGAGAGCTAATCTTTGTTACGAGTAACTTTTTGTATCTTTCACATCTCTCTCACTGCAACCTACCGAATTATTTTTTCCCTCTTCCTTTTTGGCCGACTGTTTTGTTTTCCTATTCTGCCATGCCCTGCCTGTTCAGCATTACCTTAACCTTGTTCAGCAGGTGTTTCCCATCAAGCTGTTCTCTCGCTCGCTCTCCTGACTTCCATGTTATTGCTCGTCCCCGCTAAATCCCGGCTGAACTGTTCCCAATGTCTTTACACTTTCCATTCTCTAACCTGACTGACTCTTGTGCCTGTCGACCAAATGACCCCATCTGTATCGTATCGTGCCTTTGTCTTACTTGGTTGACGCCCCCTTCCCTCATGTTTTTCTTGTCATGCAGCAGTTATTTGTGGTATTATTTTTCTTTTCCCACCTGTCCCATCCCATTCCGAAGTCGTATCAAAGCCCGTGGGACCGTGTTCTTTGGCTCATGATGATGAGGTGCCGCACATACCCCATCCCATCCCATCCCATCCTACCTATCCTATTCCATCTCATCCATTCCCCATTCTCGCTCCCCTCTTCTGGTGTTGAATAATCC
Organism: Fusarium penzigii; assembly: GCA_013623535.1. Lineage (NCBI taxonomy): Eukaryota > Fungi > Ascomycota > Sordariomycetes > Hypocreales > Nectriaceae > Fusarium > Fusarium penzigii. The sequence goes on from JABFFC010000530.1 coordinate 37,944, forward strand.
GATTTCCCTTCACTCTTCTTATTCC
>JABFFC010000531.1:0-15653 GCA_013623535.1 Fusarium penzigii
TGTCACGCACCTTTCCCCAACACACACCCTCTATCTCACACTCCTCCCAGCTTTCCTTCCTGTATCACCACTTCTCCCTCCTCGAACAACGCCCCCTCTCCCCATCCCCCTTTGCCATACGCCCCCAGCATGGAGACAGAAGGGAGCCAGACTTGGGAACCCCTTGTTGGAAACAAGGGTTCACCTTGTCTCTCGTCCAATTATCTCGTCTAACCACCCTTGCAACCTCCTTGTCTTGGTTCATCACCCTGTCTCACCATTTCCCTTCTCTCCATCGCTCATGGGAAGGATTCTCTTTTCTTATCCACGCTTCACGTTCTCTCGTCTTTCTCTTCCTCTTCCTTTCCCTTTTCTCTCATCAACCTCTCATTTTTTTTCCCCCTCTGTTTGCATATTCAACATCATCTTGTCCAATATCTAAAGGCGTCATCGTTTGCGATTCTTTCGTCTCTCTTTTTTCCATCTCCCTGTTCCCATCTATCGAAATCTCATCGTTTTGTGTATTGGCCTGTGACTACAACTTGCAACTCTTGTTGAAAGACATCCCTTCAAAAGGGCACATGCTGCTTGGTTAAGTAGCATCTATATACGACACAGTCTCACATTTCGACCTCGGTATCAACGTCACAACACCACTTTCCCAGGTGGTGATAGTCGCCATACCAGATATCACGATCACCTCCAAACCTCATCAACACCGAGACCACTCCCCCGATTAATCCAAACGCCGGCACGTTGGAACTTGACGGGCGTCACGGCACATTGTTGCCCTTCATCTTCTTTTCTTTCCAGGTTGATCCTCGGCCATCTTTGCGCGTGCTTGCACTGCCTGCACTTTGACATTTTCGTCTTTTTTTCTCTTCAACCTCGATCATTCTTATCGTATCATTCAACCTATTCAATCTTTCGACATTTCCTTACATATCATATCGCCTTTTGATACCATTCCTTTGTCTACTTGTACAGCTTGGCATACCCTCGATTTACTCGACTTTCAATCCTTGCAGCTATTAGATCTACATACACACGTTTCTTGTCTCTTTTGGTCTTTCTTTCGAGCCATATCCATCTTAGACGGGTTTACGATTTCCTCAGTTACATCAGTCCCGGCTACCAGCTTGACGAACTCCTTGGACTGTTATCTCAACCTCGATTCAACTAACATCTCTGTCTACACCTACATCCTTCACAAACTCACAACAATGGTTCGACTTCAGAGCACATGGAGTGCGGTGGCGGCTGCCATGGCCTTGGTGTCGGGTGCACTGGCCGATAATATTCTCAAGACATCAGGCTTCAGTGACTGTGGTTCTGAAGCCGGCATCACTGTCCAGAAGCTTGACCTCAGCTATAATCACGAAACCAAACTCATCACTTTCGACCTTTCAGGAGAAAATGATAGCAACAAGTCACTAAATGTTTCTGCCGAGCTCCGTGTCGTCGCTTATGGCCAGGACATCTACAACAACACCTTCAACCCCTGCGATAAAGATAATTACATCAAGCAGCTTTGCCCTCTACCCAGAGGCAAATTCATTGCCGCAGGAGAGCAGAAAATCCCCGACGAATATGCTGACATGGTTCCCTCTATCGCTTTCCAAATACCTGATATTGCCGCTCAGGCTACCCTCAAGCTCGTCAGCATCGATGAGAATGACCAGGTTGCTTGTATTCAATCACAAGTTGTAAATGGCAAGACTGTTGAAGTAGCAGGTGTTACATACATGGCGATGGGTGTTCTCGGTGCCGCATTTGTTGTTTCCGGTATCTCGGCTGCCTCATCGGCCATCTCTGGTGGTGCCGCCGCAGCTGCCGGTGGTGGTGTCCCCAGCCCCAGCTTCGCCGAGACTCTTGGCTGGTTTCAGGGTATGGCCATGAACGGTATGCTGTCCGTTGAGTACCCTCCTGTCTACCGCAGCTTCACAAAGAACTTTGGCTTCTCCGCTGGTATCATCCCCTGGCAATGGCTACAGACATCCATCGATGACTTCCGTGCAAAGACTGGAGGTGATATCTCCGTTGACAGCTTCGAGATCCTCAGAAACGCCACTCTCGTCTACTCCGACAACACGACAGACACCGCCGACACGGGTATCTTCAAGGTCAAGCGTGCTTTCGACTCATTCTCCCAAATGGCCCACCTTGTTGCTCGCGACGATGATTTGAGCATTTCGGATATTCCCATGAGTGTGTCTGGAATCTCGGCCTATGTGCAGCAACTCAGTGTTCCCAAGTCCAACACTTTCATGACAGTTCTTCTCATCGTCGCCATCATTATCGCTGCTATTGTCGTTGGTATCCTTCTCGTCAAGTGCATCCTCGAGTTCTGGGCTCTTTTCGGGAGCTTCCCTCAGTCCCTGTCCGGTTTCCGTGAGCATTATTGGGGTTCCATCGCCCGAACCATCACCTCCCTAATCATGCTTCTCTACGGTATCTGGGTTCTCTACTGTGTGTTCCAGTTTACGCAAGGTGACTCTTGGGCAGCCAAGACTCTAGCCGGCGTCACCCTCGCCATTTTCACCGGCATCCTCCTATTGTTCACCTGGAAGATCTGGAGCACCGCTCGCAAGCTCAAGAACACTGAAGGTGACGCCAGCCGCTTGTACCAGGACAAGGAAATTTGGGTCAAGTACTCTCTTTTCTACGAATCTTACAAGAAGGACTACTGGTGGATCTTTGTTCCTACCATCATCTACCTCTTCGCCAAGGGCTGCACTCTTGCCGTCGGCGATGGACATGGCATGTCCCAGACCATCGCCCAGCTCGTTGTCGAGGCTATCATGCTCGGACTTCTGCTCTGGAGCCGACCTTTTGAACGCAAGTCTGGCAACATTATTGGTATCGCCATCCAGGTCGTGAGAGTCTTGTCAGTCTGCTGCATTCTCGTCTTTGTCCAGCAGTTTGGCATCGCTCAGACAACCAAGACCGTCACTGGTCTCATCCTCATCATTGTGCAATCTACCCTGACCGGCTTGCTGGTCATCCTCATTGCCTGGAATGCCATCAATGCCTGCATCAAGGCAAACCCTCACCGCCAGCGAAGAAAGGAGATGGGTAAGTTGAGCTCGCAGTACAAAATCTATAAGATAAATGCTAACAACCATACAGAAAAGAAGCAGCGTGACATGGACGCTCTCACTCCTCTCGACGCTCGCAACTCTCTGCTTATTGACCGCCCCAAGCAAGAGAGTGACATTTCCATGTTCCCCATCTCGGCACCCGTCAACGAAAAGGGTTCTCGCCGCTCCATGTCTCCCGATCGCTATGTCGCCGCTGAGGAAGGTTTCCAACCCTCTCACCAGCTATCGTCCAGTCCTCCCACGTACCGCAACCTGACGCATACGGACCACGTAAATGACACCCAGAACCTCATCTCTGGTGCCGCTCCCGTGGGCTGGGCTCATCGGGACCCAAGCCCTCCAGGCATGGGACGCTATGACGGAGGTTACGACAATTACGGCCCTCGGAAAGATCAATCGTACGGTTACGGCAACGGAGGTGGATACAGGGGATTTTAAACGTTGAAACCAAAAAAAGTAACAACGCTTTTGGAAGATGCCTTATTTCCTTAAACTGCCCCTGCCGTCTTTTGTTCTTGTAATCGTTGGCGGAACTGGCGTCTATTCTACGAAGTCACGGTGCTAGCAAGCGGGATAAAAGAAATACGAGATGGTGAACTTGAACTGAACGGGAATGGGAAACTTACAAAGGGTGTTGAGAGGAGAAATCAACAGAACAGGGCTTCTGTTGTTGTTTCTCGACACCCGAAATAATGGTCAAAAACATTTTACCAAATCTTTTTGTCAATATAACTCTTTAACTACTGCACAACCTCTCAATTGTATCCTTCTTCAACTTGGTATATGAATTACATTATATATATTTCAGAATCTCCTTGCTGGTATAGTAGTTGTGACATGGCATGTCTATATGTTTGGTAAATCATGGATAAATCACGTAGATTCTCTATTCTCGAGTCCACTGGAGCTGAGAATGAATCATTCGAGCGATGATAACTTGGCAGTCGTGTGTGGTTCTCACATCAGAGTAGGTATGATGAGGTGGAAGAAGCGGTAGTGCTCGGACTGATAAAAAACCAAAGGCCATGCACAAATGGATCAAGCATCATGATTGATGTGATGGTAATGGAAAAATTTAGCTTGGTCTTAATGCGGAATTCTGCTATTGATAAGAAGGGTATCCAACGTTGAATGCTCGATGTGTGCTTTGCCTGCCAGCGACAGGGAACCAGAATATGATTAAATTAATTAGCAAGTTCCTCAAGACCTGGAGCATTGCGTCGGTATCAGTCTAGTAACAAGGGGTCGAGTGTGTACTTGGCATATTGATTATATAAAAGCTTCACTGCCAGTAAACAAGAGGCATAGGGTCATGGTTTCCATGAGAGACGCTATGTCGACAGTGCAAGACATGCATCCACAGCCAATCCGACTCTATTGTACTTGTCAGATAGATCACGCTCTTGGGACAAGGACTGCGACATACCTTCCTTCTTTCTCGTATACAACGTCACTAATGACATCCTTGTCAAGGTCAGGAAACATGCCAGCTAGAGTCTCAACGACATTGGCATGCTCAGCTCGGTGAAGACGTTGGGCTTCAGCGACTTCTGCACTGGCCTGCCGAGCGGCTGCTTCTTCCGCTGAAAGAGTATGCCCTGGAGCTTGTTGCTGAGCTCTGATAAACTCTTCACGGCTGTGACGGGGAGATGCTCGATCTTGAGGTGCTGGCGTACGAGGTGCACTGACTGGCCCAGGCCCCTCTGAAGGACCGGGCTCATCCGAAAACATACGACCAATCGTCGACAAAGGCCTTTGGATCGTCTTGAGAAGACCAGTGATGGCTGCCTTGTCTTCGCCGCTGTATCCGTCGTTGGACGTGGAGCGCCGCGGGCTGGGCGCTTCTTCCAGAGACGCTCGACCAGCTTGTTCAGCATGCTGAAGTCCAGTCTTTTCATTGAATACAGGCTGTCCCTGAGGACGAGGCGACTGGGCATGCTTCTCCGCAATGGCTGAAACCGCAGCCTCGACGTGCTGTTCAAACTCTTCGTCTGTAATGGTCAAGGAAGTGCGGTCCAAGTTCTCGATAAATTGAATGGCTCCCATCTATGAACACGTTAGATCAAGCCAATTGGCGGAGTTGGGAGAACATACTAAAGATGACAGATAGTAGCCAGCCTCCCCTCCGAGCTTCTCTTGGTTTCTGAACCGCAAGATGTATTGCACGTTGGATACCAAGTGTTCGGGGTTCGATTGCAAAACCACGTAAATAAGTAACGGCATGAACGAGTCAGCTGAAGAGTCAGATTTGTTGTGTTTCAGGAGGCCTGATAGAATTAGTGACACGAGCAGGTAGCTGAATGCGTTTCCCACTCACCAAAGATAACTTTGCAGCAGTTCAAGACACATATTATTTTGTCTCTTGGTGCTCTGTAGGACTTTATTTTCAAAAGTTCTGTTGATTGTTAGCTTCGTAGTAATCGACTAAATGTAGGCGACGAACCTTGCTGTGCCAACTTCAGAAAGCGTCGACCACTGTCCTTGATAGGAGGGATATCCAGGTGGTCCTCTCTCACCCAGCCATAAATGTTGATCTTTTGCGTGACTATATCATCTCTCTCGACATCTTCCTGATGCTGTCCGCGTCTGCCGGGGCCCAGGGGAGCGTCTTCTCCCTTTCGTTTTGGCTTGGCTCCAGGGATAGGCTTTGGCGGCATGATGGCTGGTGAAAAGGTCTGCGTGTAAAGCCTGTTCATGACTAGTTTCTCCATCCCTTCACGGGCATTGTCAAACTCGGCATCAGAAACGTCCCTCCAGACCTCGCATTGAGCCATCTTGTTGGCGATAAAAGCCAGAAAGTCACCAATGATCTTGACTTGCTCATGGACCATCCACTGGCGCTTCCCAAACTCTGATAAGAAGGACTTGAGGTAGCGTGCCACAGGGTCCGCCTTCTTGTGTCGTAGCTGCTCCAGAAAACGATGAAAGTCGAAAGGTAGAGCTGGCTCTGGCTCGGGTTCTGGAGGAGGAGGGCGATAGGATTGAGCGGGGGAGGTAGGAGAGGCTATGCTGGCGGTGCGATCTATTCTAGGGCGTGGAGGAGTACCGTGAACACCATCTTTAGGAGGAACGGGAGGACCATAGTTGTCTCCGCTCATAGCTGCTGTTCGGTCAGGAGGAAGGGAATCGGTTGATATGTGCAACCCCTGTAGCTGTTGGATGTGCCCAGCAAAGGCTGGCGCCAAAGGCTCTAGGCTCGACTTTCGAGGAGGGTGTTGAGATGGATGGCCTAGCATGGGCGACGCAATCTCGAGCCTAGGACTCATGACCTCTTCAACACCCGGCCCACCACCTAACTCGCTGAACTGTTCCATGATACTCTGAATCTCAGATCCAGAGCCTCCTTCTTGGTCATCCTCGCTCAAGTATCGTTTGTCGTCAAATTCAGCATCTGATTTCGAAGGGGACACTTCACCAGACCTGCGCGCGGCATTGGAAGGCGTTCTCGACGGTGGCTGCGAGGTTGTCGGGGTAGCAGGCGTGGGGTCGACATATGTGGACGGTTCGGCGGTGAGATACTGGGCTGCAGTATCGTTCGAGGAAGGGAAAACAGTGGATGTGGACGGCGTCAGAGGCGAAGGGCGAGACCTGGTTCGCTCTTCATCGTTATCGTCGGACGTCGCAACCTGCTTGCCTTTGACTGTTTCCGAAGGAGGTTCTGTTGTATCGTTGAGTTGTTGGGCAGGCTCTGGAGATTTGGTCTGGAAGTCAATCAGATCTCTTGGATCAGAAACTCTCTTTGACTGGCCAGACGATGCTTTTGGTTCTTGACTGCTGTGCTCCATTGCGTCCCCTTGAACGGGTGCAGGGCCGGTAGCGGGCGTCACCTCGACATCGGGTTTATCAGACTTAGGCAGCGTCTCGTCGTGGACAGGCTGACTGGAGGGGTCCTCGAAATGCTCCGACGGAGACATGCAAGACTAAGCGCGGGTGACGTGGTGGAATTAAAGAAGGCCTCGGATGGCAGATCAGACGGTGCGTGTAACTTGTTGAAGGGAGCCCATCTGTTGTTGTACGAGGCTGAGGTGAGAGTCGGTGGTTCCGGCCCTGATCTTGATCTTGATCTTAATCGTGGTTGGGGATGTCAAAGGCGGGGAGCTTTGTTGGAGCTGGGGTGTAGGACTTGGCGGGGATTTGAAGAGCGACGAAGATGAGGAAACTGAACTGTTCTCGGGAAGTGGAAGGTTGTCGAAACGGTGAAGTGGAGATGAAGGATTAGAAAGGAGGAGGATGGATGTTGGTCATGGGATTCCAGAATGTGTGTTTGGTTTGTTTCAGAGGTAGGTAGGTACCTTGGAGTTGTTGATTTTAGCTGCCTACAAACCTACCTAGGGAAGATACCTCGCCTACACTTGCACTTGCACTTGCACCGCTTTCAGATCAGATGCGGCAGTGATGATGCATTGGATGTTTTGGTGCTGTACTGCACTGTACTGTACTGTACGTACCTGCCTGCGAAGCTCCCATCTTCCATGTCAGGCGGAAGGACCCCTCCTGCAGCATCAGCCCGATAGCGTTAGAGGAATCAATTAGAGCTTCCAGCCATTTCTTCAACTCCATCGCTAATAAGTATAGTACTATTTATTATCACGAGGAACATACTACGTAGTAGATTTGTCTTCTTACAACTTTCGCATGTTATCAAGCTATTCACATGAAACGAACGATGGAAACGGTGTGACTTGTTTCCTTTCGTTTCCTGGACTAAAATCAGAATTCATGCCCTTTCTACAGAAATACCACCCGGCAGAAGCTGAAAAAGGCTGACATGACAGAGCCACCGCCATCAGTCAACTAGTCTACGCCCCACGTCAATACTGGCCGAACGACTCATCTATCATGGCCAGGCAAAATGAGCATGGGCTACATATTCGATGTATTTTCCCATGATGAGACCTTGGGCTCGAAACGTCCACTCTTCATATAAACCAAGTGGTGTTCTAACAACTTACCGAGGCTGTAAAAACTTATCGCATCATAATACACCCCCAATTATCGCAAAGCACCAGGCCGCCATGACTTCAACAATGCCCCATCATCAGATTCGCGCAAACTACGACGATTCAACCATCACCGTATATCAAGCATACAATGAGCACATCGCTTCCGCTGCCGTCCAAGCACAAAAACTTGATGCCTCCCCAAACTTCAAACCTGGCCGCATGACATGGATCAAACCGAGCTGGGCGTGGATGATGTACCGCGCAGGCTACTCCTTCAAGGACCCGGGACAAGCTCGTATCCTAGCCATCAAAATGAAGCATGAGGACTTCATCGGTCTGCTTGAACGTGGTGTGTTGTCCAGTCATGCCAAAGGATTACGCGAGGAGGGTGAAAAGAGGCAAAAGACAAGTGATGTTAGGATTCAGTGGGACCCGGAGAGAGACGAGAGATTGAATGTGTTGCCGTACAGGAGTATCCAAATCGGAATCCCCGGCGCGTTGAGCGCACAATGGTCTAAGGAATGGATTGTTGATATCGACGATGTTACGGACAAGGCCCGTGAGCTCAAGAGGGTTCTCGATGAGCAACCGGATATCACAGCTGAGGAACTTTTGAGCCTAGGACTTATCTTTGCAGAACGTCCTTTTGAGGTACCGAAACCGGTTCAACAGAAGATCGACATAACGCAGGTTCCTCAGCGGAATAAGGAATAATATCACTGATTGGGCGTCTCAAGTTCTCATGAGTACTTTGTGTCATTTCATCATTACGCAACATTAATACTTGTACATGAACTATTTTCTCCCATATCTCGTCCCTTTTTCTTAACCGTTGACAACAGTACCGCCGTTGCAGTGGATAGTCTGTCCACTCACGCATGAGCTATCAGTTGAAGCCAGGAAGACGACACAAGTAGCAATCTCAGACGGCTGAGCAGGTCGGCCCATGGGGCTGGTAAAGTTCTTCTGAGCCTCGTCGTTCATGGTCGCGGGGATGAGGGGTGTCCAGACTACACATGAGTTAGTAACCGAATTCACTTGTCCTTTCAGAGTTAGAGAATTAATGTAACGTACCTGGACCGGGAGCAACAGCATTGACACGAATGCCCTTGCTGACGTATTGGTTGCTGAGGCCTCGTGTGAAGGACACAATCGCGCCCTTTGTGGAAGTGTAGTCGAGAAGATCAGGCCGACCAATGTAGGCGTTGATGGAGGCATTGTTGATGATAGTAGCCCCCTCCTTCATGTGAGGTAGGGCATACTTGGCGCAGTAGAAGAAAGAGTGAATGTTGATGTTGAAAGTATGAACCCATTGGTCCTCGGGGAGATCCTTGATGTCCTCCACCATCATCTGGTCTATGATTCATTTATTAGCAATGGTTGTTAGATAAGATCAATCCTTGACAAACTTACAGGCAGCGTTGTTGAAGAGGATATCAATGCCTCCCATCTTCTCCACCGAGAAATCAATAAGCTTCTTGCAATTCTCCCGCTTAGAAAGGTCAAGAGAAATGAGATAGGCCTTTCGACCCTCCTTCTCAATCAACTCCTTTGTCTCTTGTGCATCCTTCTCCTCCTCGGGCAGGTAAGCAATTGTCACATCAGCGCCCTCCTTGGCGAAGAGAACAGCACTGGCAGCACCGATACCGCTGTCGCCTCCGGTGATGACGGCCTTCTTATCTTGGAGCTTGCCGGTGCCGATGTACTCTCGCTGTCCGCCGCCGGCCTGAGGGATCTTGTCTATGACGGGTTTGGGGTCGGGCATCTCCTGGCCAGTGCCGGGAAAGTCCTGCTTGGAGACAGGAATGTCCTTTTCTGGTATGATTTAGCATCGCGTCTGGTGTAAGTGAGATATTGTTATGTGCAGTCCATACCATTGTTGAATTGAGTAGTCATTTTGGTTATATAGTTTTCTGCTGTACTTCAGGAAAGATGAAGGAGAATGCTTCAATTTCAAATAGAAAAGACGACCTGACATTGATATTTATTACTGTCTGGTAAGCATACGGACCTTTCCATCCGACTTATGATGATCGATCGATGACGACATAAGATGTGAAGAGCCTCCCAGGAACCTCGTCACTTATGGAGTCGCTACTGATGTTATCAGCCAAGCAGATGCTAAGATTCATCAACCGATGCTGTGCATTTACCATGTATGGACGTACGATAAAGTGGAATGGATGGGCTATTACCGGTAGTGAGTTAACGTTGTCATGTCTAAAAAAAAATTTCTTCGAGAAGAAATAATAGCCGCCAATCCCATCATAGTGATGATAGAAAGCTATCAGATTCCAGTCATGGAGCTTACTCTGTGCTTCATCTCGATGTGTTTATTATGTTTTTGAGAATGACGGATGGTGCACGTCAAACCTAAGAATTTTAATCATGTGCATAAATAACCTAAGTTTCCCAACACTGAGAAAAATTCTGAACATTGAAGTCTTCTGCCATCATAACCTTTCCACTTACACTGGATAGAAATCCTGAAATGTCCGGAGGCGTTTCTACCAGGACAAGCCCCACTCTACCGACCGATGTGCCCCAGTGTGACGTGACGTCCATTGGCGGGTTCAGTCTGGAAGCTGGGCAATGATGTTGATAACATTGGTTTAAGATACTACCTCTAGTCATATATACTGGTGAAGCTAAGCTCTGGTATCCCAAAACAATCCGCAATCACAGTGTACTGGCTTAGTCTTGGCCTGGTTATGAAACAAATGTTCTAAGCATATGTAACCAAGTACCTAAACTGCTTATCCTGCTCCAAAAGCATACTCTCAGCCTCACAAAAAAAAAAAAAAAAGCATCATCATACAATTGCTATCAAGCAATAACCAATCGACAAATAGTCTAGACAAGTCCACATTTCATACACCATGAGCTCAAAACATCTAGCCCACAAACACAGTCAAGCAGCTGCTATTATCGGATGTGGTCCGCCCTTCCAAGGCCAAATGCTGCTTCCTTGAACCAAATGATGTGCAAAACCTCCCCCTAATTTCAAATTGATAACATATATGTCCCAGAACGCCGGGTTCCGTTTTTTGCGTGCTCTACGGCTGACGGGGGTGCGGTTGAATCTATAGGGCGATGGCGCCTCTTCGGCTTTCGCGGACATGTAGGAGTCCCTGGAGACCGCAGAAGATGAAGAATGCCTAAGCTTGTTAGTATGCGTTGCAAGTTTTTGTTTGCGGATCGCCGGCCGATGATCGAAGTCGAAGGAATCGCGTCCGAGGGAACACGTACAATATAGACAAACACGGCAGTGAAGATGGTGCCTGCCACTGCCTTGCCATCCTCGGGATCATTTACATCACCCATAAACTCTTCATGATCGGCTCGATATAAAGACGCGATAATGCTAAGAATGACGATGGCGAAGACGGAGACGACAGTGCTATGATTCCTAGATTAGCTTGCGTCATGTCCATAAGAAGCAAGGGGAATTGACGTACCAGGACCAAGCCTGGAAGGCGCTGACAACGGGCTTCATGATGAAAGAAAGCTATGTAGGGCTCGCGTACAGCTTCCGGTGATGACAGCGTGCGAATATTGGAATGTTGCGGTTGGCGAAGGGTCGTCGACGTTGATGGCGGGACTAGATCTTGGAGAGCTCCTGACGTGAGGCTACGACTACCTTCCATTCTTGAGTCGGGACTTCCTGCCTCACTGATAAGGCTGGGAAGCACAGCCACACGATCCGATAACGAGCATCAGCCACATTGCGAAGAGTCACGATTAGTCCGAGATGCAAAATGCGATCATGCTGGCAATCTAGCAATTGAATTTAAATCAGACAACGTCCCTTGTTTGCAGGATCAAACATGTTCCTTCGGTCATCCTTGGCACACAATCTTTTTTTTTTATCAGTGAAGGAAGCATCAGGTTGTTTCACCTGCAGCTGTTGTAATTGAACCTTCCTTATACAGCACATCGGGTGTGGGATTCAATACCGGTAGACCGTCTGCATCTTCTGGCTCGGTAATGATTTTGCTACAGGACAGCCAACCCACCTTCAGTCGAATACGAGCTTGTCATGAAGAATTCAAGCAATGCAGTCAAGCTCTCTGTAATGCATTGGAGCTATTGAAAGTGCTAGGGGGAGGAAACAGCCAGTCACGACTTAGACCCAGACGCTAAAGGAGCTCAAGCACAGGATCTAGGCCTGTTGAAACAGTTTCCTAAGTCTGTTTTTTGAGCTACCGTATTGGCTCTCCAAGCGACGTTGGTGTCGAGATGCTGACGACGTTACGCGCCAATCAATTGCAGTTGTGTGAAGTGAAACAAAACGAAGCAAAACAAATCGACACGAGGTTCCGATGGCCACCATCTTCTGGGATTCTTTTCTCCGTCATTGGCGTTCGTCTTCCGAAATTCAAAGACTTGACGGGGGATAACTCGCCTCTGCCCCTTCAATATTTCACAACCGCAAATGTAGCTAAACGAGAGGATGCAAAAGAAAGCCCACTGCGTAACATGATCGGGACTGGCGATCTTAGTTGAATCGAGCTATCCCTTCTGTCTTCCGCATTGCCCAACACGGCCCCCGATCTGAACGCAACCCGCTAGTATCGGAAGCAAGCTAAGTTAAGTTTTGCGGGAATAGAATCGTGGGTGATGCGATGATTACACCAGTAATTAATTACTTGGCACCCTCTTGGTCCTTTTTCCTGTTGGAAGATGGTTGTAAGGCCACGACGCTTTCACGTCACTGAGGGAGGACTAGGATACAAGGGCCAAGCAAGACGAGATGAGAGGAGAGGACAAGGCTAAAGAGTTTTGTTTCACAACGTCACGCCCTCTCAACTTGCACATGGTTTGCTTCACCACACAACCCTCCATATGGACCGAGCGATGGATTGCGTTTGAAATTGAGAGGGATGGGCAAGCAAACATGTCGCTTAGCAAAAGATCATCCCGCGTAGGAATAAAAGGGAGGAGAGGAATACAATACTGGTAACAGGTACAGCACAAGTCCTTCCTCTGTCCGGGATCTGGGTGGGACAGACAGACAGCTAAGCCACGTTTATCCTCCCTCCCGCTTGAATCTTGCTGGTCCTATTCACTCACCCAGTCCCGAACAGACAAAGAATGAAACGCCGTTCCTAATATGGAGTCCCACGAAAAGAACAAGAAAAAAAGAGGAAAAAGAAAGTTGGGGGGGAGGGGTGTGTATATGTGTGTAGGTAGTGTAACCCGTAGGTATGGGGAGTGAACGACATCCACTAATCATCCCTTTTTTAGCTCTTTAGCTGTATCGCCCCGCGTTTCTATCAATACATCTATTCGCTGATAGACCTCGTAAAGTTGCGACAGCATTGCTTAAGCCTCCTTTCAGCTCGTTCTTCATTGGCGCTGTCTGATAGGTAAAAAAAATAAAAAAATTAGAGGCTTGGAGAGTAAAAATAAAAATAAAAATGCAGAATATGCACATGCATTGGTGTTAGCTGGCCAGCCTGGTAGGTATACCACGGTGTTGTATGACCCTGACCACGCTGTTCTGCTCTGCCATGGCTCGCAATTGCCAAGGAGGTGTAGAGTAACCATCCCCAATCCCTCGTCAATGACGCCTGGACTTTTCAAAGTTTCTCTATAAGAATATTAGCAACCCTGTTCGCATACACCTCTACCTACTAGTTACCTATACACACTCTTTCTTGTCCCGAATATACAAACGACAACCAGGGTCGCACTCTGATCCTTTCATACTTATAAAACTACCTATGGTCTTGGCCCATCCTTACATCACCTATCATTGAGTCATTGCTAATTCGAGCCTGACAATCCTACTCCGTGATTGACCTACAAATACGCCTACACACCCGTTCTCTCTTGTATAAATCCTCCATCTTCTCTATCCCTTCGCTCTCCTCAAGTCTTCTCACTTGTTTGTGCCTTTGACATTTGTGCAGCGTCAAACCACCCCTCGTTAACGGCCTGCACCGCTATTTGTCAACAACAAAAACAACCTTCGTTTTCACAACACATAACAAAGGATAATTCAAGATGCGCTCTTCAACTACCCTCGCCGTCCTTTGCTCGGCTCTCGCCACTGCCCAGGATCTCCCTCAAGCAGAGCCCGTCAACGACAACCCTGTTGCCACTGTCTACAAGGCCACTCTCCCCGAGGAGCCCTTTTTCGCTGCCGGTTCTCTCGATGGAAATATCAAAGGATCCTTTGTTGCTTCGACCACCGACGATGGACTTTCTGTTCGATGGAAGGTTGAGCTTAGCAACCTCCCTTCTGAAGGCGGTCCTTTCAGTAAGCCCTACCCTCAACGGATTGCTGTTTCGCGGCTCTCTGTTTCTACGCAAGCATTTTTTAATAGCCTTATTCAGTGTACCACATCCATGTTGACCCTGTGCCATCTGATGGAAACTGCACCGCAACTCTCGCCCACCTCGACCCTACTGAGCGTGGTGAGGAACCTCCCTGCGATCCCGCCAAACCCGCATCTTGCCAAGTCGGTGACCTGAGTGGCAAGCATGGAAGCATCCAGACTCCCACGTACACTACCGAGTACCTGGACGAGTTCACGACGACTAAGCAAGGCCTCGGCGCTTTCTTCGGCAACCGTTCCATGGTTGTTCACTTTGCCAACAAGACTCGCATCACCTGCGCCAACTTTGAGCTCCAGAACGACGGATTCATCCCCGTCAACAACGAGACCTACTCTGCTCCCTCTTACTTGCCTACTCCTACTGCCACGAGTGGCACTGGAGGTGGCGAGGCACCCGCCACGCCTGTTCCTACTGCTGCCGCATCCAAATTGATTGCCGGAGCTCCTATCGCCCTTGCTGGTGTTGCCGCCTTGGTTTTTGCTCTGTAAAGCATTTCATGATGGAACTCCCGCACTCGGATTTATCGACTTCACTTCTCCCAATCAGATGCAGAAAAATGAGTATTGCTGTGGGAAACTTTACTGCATCAAAGTACAAACGGGATCTGTAGATTCTTTTCTGTCGAAGGAGGAAATGTGACGTTACGTCTCTTCTTCTTCTTCTTCGTCTTCTTTTCAAGGACTGTGTTCCGAAAGGGGATGGGAGGCCTAGTGCTCTTTGTCTTGGCCCATGGGTTTTGCGGATGACGTTGGAATTGATGATATCCAGTCTCCGAAAAGCAGTGAGCCAGAGCTCATCCCTATTAATCAATAGAAAATTTTCTTCCCTTTCACTCTAATACTTGAGTTCGCGTTGGTGTTGTGAATCGTCACGAAATGCCGGGTATGGATTTCGTATGTAGCTTCTAATGGCTGACTACTGCCTATGACAGGATGCGGTGCTAGTAGCTTGAGGTTGTCTCAAGTGCGGCTGACGTGAGGTTTTAGGTGATGCATGGTCCGTGCCCGGGAGGAA
The DNA here is from genome assembly GCA_013623535.1 of Fusarium penzigii. Lineage (NCBI taxonomy): Eukaryota > Fungi > Ascomycota > Sordariomycetes > Hypocreales > Nectriaceae > Fusarium > Fusarium penzigii. Next base: position 15,383 of record JABFFC010000531.1, read on the forward strand.
GCGACAACCCGATGTGGGGATCGTGAATGTCCATCACACCTCAGCTCGAGTTCGATTGATTGAGCTTGAAGGATGACTATAATAATGGATAAACGGCATCAAGTTTCTTCCTAACGATCAGCTTTGACGCATTTTGTTTAGTATATTTCTCCCTAGTAGAAACATCAAGCGTCAGCATATACGAAGTGGTGCAGAAGCCATGATTGCCTAGCAGTCTATCTACTGCGCAGTCCGGAAGCTAGCGGCAGAGCCCCTCCCCCCCAAAAAGAAC
>JABFFC010000532.1:0-23222 GCA_013623535.1 Fusarium penzigii
CCTTCAGCCACACCAAAGCTGAGTTGCATAACAGACCCTAGAAAGAGGTCCTAAGCAAAAGAAGAAGGAAAAAAAACGCCCGTCAACCTCCCATCTCCGATCACCCATCTCATCGGAAAAACCGTTTCTACCATCTACCTAACCCTCTTCACCAGAAGAAAACGCCCATTAACCCACCTTTGACATTTCTGAGCTGTCAGTTCTCACCTCATCGTCAAAGAAACCACATTTCTTACTACAGTACCTCTCCCCCCCTCTCGGTGATTTCTCTCTCTCGTTATCCTCCACAATTGCGATGCTAATCCGATCTGACCTGGGTCTCGCCCCCTCTGCCTCTTCCACTTCTCCACCCCTCAAACGTCGTCAGCTCTCCTGTAGTTGTAGACCTTTTTTGTCTCTGCTATTCTAACTCGTCAATGCCTATCCTACCAATCCAAGTCCTTCTCTTTCCCGCTTCAATCCTCATTGGCCCTGCTCTCTTCCAAACGGGACCTCCAATCACGGAACTCCAATATGACGGGGGCACATATGGGAGAGACATACATCCCTGCCTCTCTAATTTCCATGCACATGAACTAAGTTAATGTAGATAAGACCACAGAGAAAGAGAATGAGAGAGGAGGGGGGATCCCTTTTGGCGTTGGCGTTGGCGTTGGCCCTTCGCGTTGTCTTGCCCAAAGCTTGCTTGCTTTGCTGATCGCTGCAGTTTTGTCTCATCTTTTTTATCCCGGGGGCCTGGACACTCTGTCTCGCCCAGCGGTGGTATCCGGGGGGGAGCCCAGCCCCTCTCTTCATCCCCCTCCCAAGACCAAGACCAAGACCAAAACGACACTGCTGTTGATGAAGCCCAAACCGGTATAGTCATCCATTGGTTTCAGAACTTGAGGTTCCTGATCGCCATTCGGTCCAGGATTAGTCTGAAGATAGCTTCGTCCTAGACGACTAAGAGATGAACCATCCCGGATGTACGAAAAAACGAGCCGGGATCCTCTACTGCTGCCTTGTCTCTGCATAGTCTCAAACTTCCTAACTCTCTAACTCTCAAACTCCATCTCTTCCTCTCTAGTACCTTGAAATTCCTTGTTTAACTCATTAGTAGCACCACCCTAGCCTCTGAAACCCTGCACCCCAAAAAAGAAAAAAAGCACAACCCTTTATTCCCGTTCCAACCCTTGTACGTACATCGCTCTCTTTCTCTCACCTCATCTCACCCTGCCCAGCCAGCCAGCCCATGGGAGAGGAGGGGTGCACAACCTTCGGCCGAGTGATCCCTGAACCATCGAAGATCAAAAGTGGTCAGAGCTTGGCCGCCCGCCATAGCATTTCCTCCCTTGTTTGACAACGACTACAGGACCCATGCTATGTTACCTCTGCCAATGTTTTACCAGAGTTGGTATTCATCCCGTCTCTACATAACCTCACCGGTAGTTGCGAAATGTTGGCGGTTGAGGCGGTCCAAGAACAAAGCAAAGGACCCAGGCCTTGACCCGAACCTGAACCCGGCTCCCGACCCCAGTTCCAGAACCAGCTGATGGTCATCGTCAAATTCTCGCCGCGGCTTTCTCCTTACGAATTGACAGCCCGTACGCACATGGGTTCATCCAGACCCCAGCCAGAACATTTCTCCCACGTTTAGACACCAAATAAATAAAAAAACATGACAACCACGTTTGCAGTCTAGACTTGGGAGGAAACGTGCCCTCTCCAACGGTTTGGAGAGAGAAGAAAAAAAAAAGCATCGAAACGTAGGCGCCAATCGCCATGCTCAACAGCCTGTAGACGTTGGCTATCCTCATACATATTGAAGCTATTGGAAACCTGGTTCCCAAGCTCAACGCTCGAAGTGGCAGCGCCTGCGCCCATGCAATGGAACGCAGACGCCACAATTCCAAATTCGAGGGACTGCAGCCCCATCTCAGCCCTGATGGTTGCTGTCGACGCCTGTTGGAGAATCGCCTGCAGGCCCGTTGGCTCCTCATGTTGAGAGTTCTGAAGATTCCGCTGCTGCTGTTGTGCTTCAACCATGCCTCTCACTCCCTCTCACACACTCTCTCACCCAAAACCACAGCATCTTGTGGACCAGACCATACATGTACCATGCCATGCCATATCGTACCGCACCCGTACTAGACCAATCGCATACATACCGGCAGTCCTCTTCTTGCCCATGTCCTTGCTCTTGGCCTTTGTCCTGACTGCACCCCCCCTAACCGTCGATCAACAAAAAACAACATGGTTGAGAATCGTCTCACCTGCTGCAACTGTCAGGTAGACGGACATGTCCCCATCAGTTACGGTCAATCCATTGAGATTACCTCCGCTGTGTCGCATCAACATGATGGGGCCATCAGTCTTTGGGGGTTTCATCACGTACCTGGCCTTAACGTTCCTTTTGCCTCCTCGACTTCCGAGCCTCCAGCTCCAGCTCCAACTCCAGCTTCTGCCTCTCGCTTCCTCTTCAGCGTGCCACCCCAATCGAATCTGGATACGCCATGCCCCTGGTGTCCCTATCATGTTGCAAGGAAACCATGCAATCAGCATCTTTCGTGCCTTCTTGGATAAAAGTTTATTTTCCCCTCACTACCACAACTCCTCCACCACCTCCTCCACTCGACGCTTACTAAAATGAAGCTGGACGTTGCATGTACACCACCTCTCATGTACTCATCCTGCAGGGCTTACCGGCTTGTTACAACCTCGCCCAAGTATCAAGCCGGGTACCGGGCTCTAGCTCTAGCTCTCGCTCTAGCCAGACCACACTCCCATCGTCGTTGTGGCTTCCAAACCTGCCATGCTTGTTTTTGACTGGGTCTGCCTCCTTAGTGTCGTCGGGGTTTTGTTCGGAGTGAGCTTGTCCAGTCGCCCTCATGTCTTATAACACGAATGAACCGCCCCCCTCGTGGCCAACGATCCTGCTCCCAGTCTTGACCAATATCCCATTCTTCTCATACTGTCGTACCTGTATAATTTCTTGTTTCAACACCGATTAGATATCCTTTTCCTCTTAATCCTCTTCTTCATCTTCTTCTTCCTCGCGCAAGAGCATCACGCGACATCCTTGATAGTCACCATCTCATCCACTTCGCAAGCCAACCTCAACCACGTCGCTCTATCCCAGCAGAGACCCAATCCTAGACACCATTCCGGTTGACGAACGCAACATCCGACAAGTTTACCGTCGCCATTGGGCCTCTTGGATAATACACTTGTTATGGCTGCTTTCCTGCATCCCCATCACCCCATGGCCGGGGACTTTTCCTTTGGCTCTCCCATGCACCCCGTCGACCCTTACTCCTACCAGGAATACATGGGCCCTACTTCTCCCTACCCTCTTGGAACACCATCGCCCCTAGTCCGCAACCCCATGATCGAGCAGCCCATCCCAACCCAGGTCCCCGACGCAACTTTTTTCGAGGAAGCATTTGCTACCACTCCCTTGCCGACAGATGTCGGGTTCACCTTTGCCCAGACGCCATCCGCCCATTATGTCGGGGTTCCAGTCATTCCCGAAACCCAGGCATTCCTTCAGAATACTCGATCAATAGCCAAGAAGGCCCCAAAACCAACTCGCCAGACCCGGAGTAGAAGACAGTCCCAAGTCAGTACCGGAGTTTCTGAAGTCAGCAGCTCGGAAGTTTTCGAGACACAACCTGGGCGAAAGAAGCGTGGCCGAAAGCCCAAGGCCGTCCTCAGTGAAAGCATGAAGCAGCTGAAGGAGGAGTTTGAAGATGATGATCTTCCCAAAGACCCTAGACGTCGTCGTGTCCTCGAACGCAACCGCATTGCCGCCACCAAATGTCGTCTCCGTAAACGTGACGAGGCCTCTGCCCTGGCGTCAAAGGAGCAAGCCATGGAAGACCAGAACAGGTACCTCTCCTCTTGTTTCGAATCCTTGACAGCCGAGATCTACCACCTAAAAACCCAGCTCTTGCGTCACACAGACTGCAACTGCGTCCTCATCCAAAAGTACATCACAAACGAGGCCAAAAAGTCCGTGGATAGTCTGATGACTTGCACGTCTCCGTTCCCTCATGATATGGACTCCATGAGTCCTTACCAACAGGGAACCAGCAACAGCAGCACCAGTCCCTCAGACTCTTTCCAAACAACGTCGCCCAAGTCTGACATTACCCAATCTTCATGGCCCAACCCTTTCCAGTCAGTTGCTCCTTTGTCGGATGGCGGAGAGGAACTGTTCGAGATGCCAATGGAGCCCTTTCCTAAGGGACCTGTCCCAACAACCCCGGGGCTGCAGATGGCATGCGCGGCTCCATTTCCTGGTCACGGACCAGGGATGTATGCACACATGAGTCATCACCCTCAGCAGGGTGGTGGTATCTGGGAGTGGGAGTGTCGATGACCAGTGTCGAGTATGCTGGTATGACTGAGATGATATTAACGGCCGTAATGTTTGGGGATCATGCAGCGAATTTATTGTATATGAGCAGGAGCCATGAGAAAAGTTAATTCTTCGTGAATTGTGTCGTAGCTGTTAATGCGAATGAATGCGTCGTGCGTCCGACTGTTTGATCGTAAAGTCCTCACGCTCGATGCTGAGAGACAAGTGATGAAACATGGCCTTTGTCTAATTAACATGATGAACTGAACAGAGAGATAAACAGCAGCATGCCCTTACCAGATTTGCAGAACGCTGAGAAAGCGCCATGCCACGTCACTTCAAACCGGCTTGCTGCTGGTGAGAGCATGCGCCGAAGTGTGAGGTCCATTGATGAAATGTGGTAAAAAGTGTTTAGTTAAGTGGTCTTCGTTCACCAAGGGAAATGAGCCTGGACCATTCGTGGAAGATTTGCGATAAGCGTGTCCTCAAATCATTTTCGAGTCATCGCGTTCAAGAATTGAAAGCAAATCAGACTCATCGTAGTCTCACCTCCCTTGCTGTAAATGCAGGGTGAATCAAGAGGTTGCCTCACCCCTGCAGTTATAAGCTTCTACATTGCTCACCGGCTGCCATTTGTCGACTCACCGCTATCTTTAGGAGACACCGACGATAGAGTCGGTGAACACCGCTCACAGAATATGTTGAATCTGGTTTGCCACGCTCGATAGCGAAGCGCTTAGTCGCCAATGTAAGTCGGTGTCAATCATCGTGTTCACCAGATTAGGGATATCCTCACAGACTGTCGCGTGCAGATCCGGCGATAAGATATGACAGGTCGCAGTGCCCGCATTGACTCCCATGACGACCGGAAGGCAACCCGCTTGGGTTTCATGGTAGCGGCCTGCAAATTGCTCTACCTTTGCAGCTCAGAGTAATAAAAGAGAGTCATTGCGCCTTGCCTCGCCTCTCCGTTGCCTCTTAAACCTCCGTAATTTGCGGGGAATCATGTACGTCCGTTGCATACCAATGCACTGCTCAATGCTCCCACGGGTTGGAGAAAGGATGGTATGTTGAATTAAAGCAGGCAATGTGAGAGTGGAGCAGTGATGATGATTTGTTTGTCGTCGGAAACGGCATGACGGACGGGACGGAGCGACAGGGCGGGAAGCTGCGTGACGCCAGAGGCATGCTCCCATCCCATCCCGTCTGGATGGCAAACAATTCTGAAGACGGCACGAGTCTGCGGGATGCCATTTGTTGATGGCCAATTGCGGAAATATTAGACCAGGGGCAGTCTGCAACCTGGAGCTGATTGTTGCAGGGACCAACGCTGCATTGATGGAATTGCCAAGGTTGGTTGGCCATGACGATTAGCCAGGGATATTTGGGCGATCCAAGGCCCTGGGAATGATGGAATGAATCAATGTCTGCATCCACAGGCCACACCACAGTGATTAGCCTACCGAAATGAGCGGGTGAGCGCGTGTTGTGTGGGCAGATAAAATGGCACCTGGTGGGTATGACCCAAAAATGGCTTCGTGACAAGGGTCATTTGTCACGGGTTGTAGAAAGTATTCCTCTTCAATTCTCGTCGCGAACCGTCTCCCCCATTGCCTTGAAGGTCGTTTACTTTTGCAATCATATCAATCCTTTTTGTTAAAGATCGGCAGAGTTCAATTGTTCCTACGGCGGAGGATTGTCAGGGATTACCAGGGATTGCTAACGTAAGCCTTCGACAACCACAAGGGGTCACCGTTGCTCACCACATTTTTCCACTTCCATATCGTCTGCATGCAGCTCTTCTGTAGGCGGAGACTGAGACTCAATTGGGTGCGTTGACACTGAGAGAGAGCCAGTCCTAGTAGGATTCGGTTGAGAGAACAACATTTCCTGGATCAGTTTGACGCCGGTATCAAGGGAGAAAAAGAAACGAAGAGGCGGAACAGAAGGGGGGAGAAAAAGCAGGAGGGAAAAAAAGCAGTGAAAACTCGGACAAAAAACCGAACAATCATTCGCCCAGCATCCTCCCTGGTCATCATTCAGCGACCGCAATATCGGGTATTTCTGTCAGCTGATTCACAAAAATTGTTCATTCTTTCAATCTTTTCCAAGACTTGAACACTGTCGGAGAAAAATTGTTGAGAAGGAGTCTCTTAGTCACCCTTTTCACAGCAATCGAATGTTACGAGTCGTGCGATTGTGAGGCAAAACAGGCTAACGTTTGCACTGAGCCAGCCGCAAGCGTATCAAAGTCGTACCTTCCGCCTCGAAGCGAACAAAGTAAGGCAAGACAAGGCAACAACTCTGGAGTCGGATCACCAGGAAAGAAACAGCAAACAGAAGCCAGGAACCAAACATTTATCGGGAAGGCACTACCTCACAACGTTTCCCGACACGGGCAGGCGCAAGGTTTACATATGAAACCTCCACAGAACGTTGCACAACGTCCCTGCAGCTTTCTTCCCAATTCACCACCTTGCCAGGGGTACTCCATCCACAACATCCAGCATCGGTGCCCATCGTGCCCATCGTGTCACAATCGATCGTACCTCTCATCCTGTACCTGCATATTCTGAATGCTGTTTCAGCAATTCCTATCTTGTCATCCCTTCCACCAACCCGATCTAGTCTTGTCATCGTCTTAAGCCTGGACCTAGACCATTAACTTCACCCTTTCATCAGCCTTCAAACCCGCCCCATCTTCAACCACGAATCGTTAATCCAAAACCACCAACCACAACGCAAACTACCATCTCGTCTAACTTTTCTGCTACTTCGCATAGTAGCCGCCAGTTTCTTGTCATGTTTGACGGCTCTCCGGTGCAGGCCATACTCGTGGTTCTGTACTATGTTTACCCAGCCGCCGTCTTCAGCTACTTTGTCGTAGCTAGTATCATCTCTGCCTGCCTCGTTCGAGCTCCCACCAAGGACACCAGGTCAAAAGAGACTCGCTCCAGCTCTACCGCCACTTTTGTACTGTCCCTTCTCTACATTCTGACTTTTGCTGGCCAGTTGGCTGTCATTGCTGCCGAGTCCATCATTTCACATCAGTGGCCCACCGAAGACCACATCATCATAGGCCATTTGTCTTGTATCCTCATCTTTGGTATCTTGCTGAGTCGCTCTTCATACGAACACGATGGACTCCCATACCCTTGCCTTGGATCCTGGACCCTTGCCCTTGTTTTCGAACTTGCCATCATCGGTTTGTCGGCTGGTCAGGGCACGTTGTTCGTTTCCAATGTCTTTGGCATCGTAGATGGTGTTCTTATCATCATTAGATGCCTCGTCTTTCTGTCGTTGATTGGCATTTGCACGATCTCCAGGACTGTAAAGCCTGCCGTCGATGAAGAGCGAGAACCCCTTCTGCCAAAGGACAGCGCAACATCCCCAACCACTTCAACGACCCAATCTCAGCAACCCCAGGAAGGATATGGCTCCACGGTGCAAACCAATGACACCACCGCCGAGGAAGAGCCCGAGTACAACTGGGAACGTCGTGAGCGAGAGGCCAAGGAGGCCATGAAGAAGAGACTTGAAGAAGGAGGAAGCTGGATCGAATACGTCAAGGGATTCAAGGTTTGTGCTCCCGTTTGCTCTGCCCTGTCCTGTGTTCGAGGCTGCTCTGAGCCGGAAATTACTGAATATTCTTTTCTGACTGCTTCTAGCTCCTTTTCCCTTACGTTTGGCCTGTTGGAAACCTCCATCTCCAAGTTCGTGCCGTCGCTGTTTGTCTTTGTCTCTTCGCAAGCAATGCACTTCACCTCCTCATTCCTCGCCAAACCGGAATTATTATGGACAGTCTGAGCGGCGACAACGATACCAACCCCTGGATTGCTGTAATGATCTTTGCAGTACTGCGACTGGCAGCCTCTGAATCGGGTATCGAACTGGTTCGCCAGTGGCTCTGGGTTCCTGTCAAGTACTACTCCCATGATGCTCTGACACGAGCCGCATACTCGCATATGATGCATCTGTCGGCCGACTTCCATGACTCCAAGAGCTCATCAGATATGATGATGGCCATCCACGGAGGCAGTGCCGTCTCCAACGTCATCGAGAACCTCTTTCTCTATGCTGTGCCCATGCTTGTCGATATGGGCGTGGCCATCGTCTACCTTTCTGTCACATTTGGACCGTACGAAGGCTTGATTACAATGGCAACTGGCATCTTTTTTCTGCTTATTGCCACGAAACTTGTCGCCAACTCCAAGTCAGCCAGTCGTAACAGAGTTAATGCCCTATACGAAGAACACTACGTCCGTCAGTCAGGCTTCCTTGGCTGGCACACCGTCAGCGCCTTCAACCAGATCGGCTACGAGGACAACCGGCATGCCAATGCCGTCACCAACCGATGGCTTAAGGAGCAACAGTATGTGCTTGGCTGGTACATCTCAATCGGCTTCCAGACGTTGGTCCTCACCTCTGGACTTCTTGCCAGTGCTTTCCTAGCCATCTACCGCATTCGCTCTGGATATGCGACGGTTGGTCAATTCACAATGTTGCTGATGTACTGGGCTCAGTTGACATCACCGCTGCAATTCTTTGCCAAGCTGGGGAAGAGTGTGAGTGATGATTTCATCGATGCTGAACGACTTCTCGGAATCATGAGGACCAAGCCGTCGGTGGAGAATAAGGCCGGAGCTCGACCCCTCAAGTACGTAGCAGGAGAAGTCGAGTTTGACCACGTTTGCTTCAGCTACGACAACAAGAAGACCATCATCGACGACGTCAGCTTCCGTGTTCCAGCTGGCCAGACGGTTGCATTTGTCGGAGCAACCGGAGCAGGAAAGTCTACCTTGATCAAACTGTTGGATCGCTTCTACGACGTGGCCAAAGGATCAATCCGCATTGATGGCCAAGATGTTCGTGACGTTGACTTATTCAGGTATCCCACATTTCCCCATACACAAACACATTCTCCGGACTAACATTCGTAGTCTTCGCGATCGCATCGGCGTCGTCCCTCAAAACCCCATGCTTTTCGACGACACCATCATGAACAACGTCCGCTATGGCAGGATCACCGCCACTGACGAAGAAGTGTACGACGCCTGTCGAGCCGCTTGCATCCACGATAAGATCATCGGGTTCACTTGTGGTAGGTAACTTTTTCGCAAAGAGATGGTTAAAGCTAACTCAAGCAGGGTACAAAACTCGAGTTGGCGAGCGTGGCGTGTAAGTATTGCCCCATGGTGTTGGAAGTCTGATAGCTGACGTTTTAGAAAATTGTCTGGGGGTGAACTGCAACGAGTTGCAATTGCCCGAGCCATGTTGAAGAAACCAGATATCGTTCTTTTGGACGAAGCCACCAGTGCAGTTGACACGGATACGGAGCAACAGATACAGTTGTCCTTTGGCCGCTTGTGCCAGGGCCGCACGACTTTTATCGTCGCGTAAGTATCAGCTATCATGTTTTTAGATGGATGAAACTAATTATGGCAGACACCGTCTTTCTACCATCATGAACGCCGATCGCATTGTTGTGGTCGAGAATGGCCAAATTATCGAACAGGGCAATCACAACGAGCTGATTGTTGCTGGCGGCCGATACGCTGATCTCTGGTCGAAACAGGTGTTTGTCAAGGTGGACGAAGACAAGAAGCGCCCGACTTCTAGCGAAGCAGGATTTGTTAACGACCTATCCTCCGAGCAGACTCGTACGGAACTGTCCAAAGTCAAGCCCGCATCGTCAGCCAACGGCGGATCGAACTCGACCAGCGGAGCTGCCGACGGCATTAACGGCACTAACAAGACAGAAACAGCTTTCTCCTCGAACAAGCAAGAGGTAGATTCAGCTGAAGCAAACTAAACTTTGGCGATTCTAACCTCTGGCTGCAGGGATCTCGTCTCAACCCGGTTGCGGCTACTTTCACCCCCCGAAGCCTGGCAAAGGACCGGAGGGCAATTGTTACCGACACTTCGCGAGAGACCGAAGATTCCCAAAACGACACTGCAGCAACTAGCCCCCAGATGAACCAGCAGTGGTCCGACGAGGTGGCCGCCGAAGAGGAAGCGACACGCCTGACCAAGAAGAATGTCGAGACCTCGAGCCCCGAGACCCCGACAACATGCTCGTTGGATCAGGGAAAGACTCTTATCACAGCAGTTGGCCGCGTTCTGAACGGAAATCAACAAATTGCCAATGACAAAATCGAGACACTCAAAAGTGTGTTTCCGTTTACCAGTCGTGTGAATATGCTCTGCTAACATTGAACAGACAAAGGCGCTTAGGAGTCGTCTGTTGCAAGCGAATTCCGACACAACATACCTGAGTTTCGATCGCCGATCTTGAGTCGCACGTGTGCACCACAACAGGAATCCTTCGTCAAACACAAACATACGCCTGAGTTGGAATCCAACAAAACCATTGCGAATGGCTCGACATCCTTGGTCATTGCCAGGTCCCAAGGGTGTTCGGTAAGCGGTACCACATCAATGACGGATGATGTTTACTAACTACAGCTGTTAGTCTTATTTAGTTCGACAGTTTCCCAAATTCACTATGGCAAACAACTCTCAGATACCCAAGCTAAATCAACGAACTACCACTACCGCCCCTGGGCCATCCGTGTCATCCTCTGTTTGCCAAGGTCCTACAACCATCAAAGATTCATGCCTTGTTCCAGCCGATGGCAACCGCACTCCGCGCGTGTATACTCCCCTTCGAAGCAGCAGTATCTCTCTCCCCACTCCTCAAAATGATGCTTCCAGTGCCGTTGAACCCGGACTCCGGGCCACAAGTGACGGCAAAGTCAATGCCACCATCACCAAACCACAAACCAACGAGAACGTCGTCGTGTCAGACGTTAGCAAGGTGGCATCTCCCGCTATTGAAGACAAGCCTGGGGTGGTTCGATCGGACAAGTCTACTGTGGCTCAACTGAACAAGCCTGTTGTGACTCAATCGGACAAGCCTGCTACGACTCAACCCGACAAGACCATCGCAGGTCGTTCTGAGCCTGGGGCTTCCGGTGCCTTCCGGGGAGGTCGTGGTCGTCGAGGCAGAAACAATTGGAACCGTGGCCGACGCGGAAGAGGCGGTCGTGGTGGAATGACGGCCCAGCCAGCTTGATCAAAGCGGTTCAGTTAATTTCGTCCCCTGTGTTATTAAAACAACATCTTACAGTATGACACCATGTGCTAACGGTCAGCTGCCATACTTGTTTCTTATGTCAACATACTCTACATTCACAAAAGTTTTAGATGGTTCTAGAAAGAAAGGATTCGGTGCTGTATGACGGTTATGTATTGCTTTACTAGATCAGCAAGAGGCGAGAGGCGAGGTAATGGGACTCAAGTTATGTATCTTAACCACGAGGAGGTTTGCAAGTTGGGAGGAAAGCAAGAGGGCACGACAAGTTGATGTAGTTTCTATTATCATAATAATTCAGACAATGATGCCCAGCTGTTGCTCTCTTGTCTCTTTTGGTCTGTGCATTATTCTCGTTGTACGTTTATGGTGATGACAAGACAAATCTCGACATGGAACCATTGGGGTATTAAGAAGTAGCCATCAGTCATTCATCGTCTTTCGTTTACTGTCCTGAACCACCCTGACCTTGACCAGCACCGGGGCCACCAGGGTTTCCTCCAGCACCGCCGCCCATCATGGATCGAGCCCTGCATATGTTAGCTTCTGTCTTGCATTTAGTGAGGAATCAAAAGGATCAGTTCTTACATATCACCAATGGCGGGGTCGGACATGAGACCAGCGAGGTCGGGCATACCGCCACCAGAGGAATATCGATCAGCCATCTCTCTAAGACGGGGGTTGCTCATAAGGTTGTTCATCAAGTCGGGGTTGCTCATGAGGTTCTGGGCCATGTTGGCGAACATGGGGTTGCTCATGATGCTACCGAGATCGGGCATGCCACCTCCCTGGCCGCCCTGACCACCAGCGCCGCCGCCGCCGCCGAACATGCTGGCAAGACTACCGAGATCGGGAAGACCAGCACCGGCTCCGGGGTTACCGCCGCTGGGGGAGGATCGGGGCAGGGAGTCCTCCTCGGCCTCCATCTCCTGTACACGTCGCTTGGCGGTCTCGAAACCCTTCTTCATGGCGTCGCTTCCGCCGTTGCCCTCGTGCTCGATACCCTTGGCGTAGGCCTCCATGGCACCGCGGGCGTCTCCGAGGGCGAATCTCGCGAGACCCAGGCGGGACCAGGCTTTCGTGTAGCCGGGGTCGATGGCGACGGCGGCCTCTGCGTCGGCTCGGGCGGATGTGTGATCCTTGTTGGCCGAGTGTGCTGCCGCTCGGTTCGACAGGAAGACGGCGTTGACGGGGTTGATGTTCAGCGCCTTGGTGTAGAAATCAATGGCCGCGGCGTAATCCTTCTGCGCCATGGCGGCGTTTCCCTTTGACTTCAACGCATCGGCCTCCTTCTTCTCCTCCTCGGTGGGCTCCTTCTTGTTGTCGTTGGACGCCGCCGACGTGGCCTTGAGCTTCTCGTAGACGGAGTAGATCTGGAGGAGGTTCTGTGACCCTATGGCGGCGGAGACGGTGGCCTTGTCCTGGGGGTCGACCTTGAAGGACTCGGAGATGCAGTTGATGGCGACCTCGATGGAGTCCTTGTCGTCGGCGGTGAGGGTGCCATCGGTGGTGGATGTGCTTAGGAAGTCGCAGATGGCGAGCGCCAGACGCTGCTTAGAGGTGAGGGAGGACTAGAAAGGGGAAAAAAAAGGAAATAAAATCAGCTAAACAGAATACGACATGGGGAGTAAGTCAGATGTCCAGGGTGACATACCATTGTGTGTAAATCGGGGGGTGAATTCTGCTGGGGGGGAAAGGAAAAGTAGCAGAAAGTGGAAGAATGAGGGAGGGGGAGTTTGTATGAGATCAAGAATTACTTTGGAGTGAGCCCCGCGGGACAGTTTGTACGTTGTGGAGTTTTAGGCTGGAAGGTTCCACGTGGGGCTTGAACGCTGGGAAGGACACTTGCAGGATATAAAATTCGGTACGTACCGGAGGCTCAACACTTCCATATATCACAAGCTTTTTATCACGAGCACAAGGTACCTACTTACATCTACGTATTGCGATGATTTCACAGAATATGCAAGTAGACGAGCATGTAAGAGGCTAGAGACTCTATTTATCATACACTTTCTACGTTGGTCGCAATGACAGACACCCTTAATAATGCCGTACCCAAATAAACTCCGTCCAATGCCTTTCCCCCGTTGCATATCATTCGGCCGTGTCTTGATCTACAATAATGAAAAAAGAGAAGAGAAGGAGAGGGAGAGGAGAAGAATCATCCTCTCCGTCGCTCAACATTCTTGACCCTTCGCTTCCCTATCGCCGCGACTTTCCTATACTTGGTGTAAAGTCTGACGACATCCTTGATGACGATGAACAGACTGCCTCCCACAAGACTTCGTCCCCATTGCTGTTGGAACAACCCGGGGCGGGTCGTCGGTCCTCGCATGAAGATGGAGTTTCGGGGTGCCGTCGTCCATGATTTGGGGAGGACCAGACGGAGGAGCTCACCCATGGCGAAGGATATGCCCGGGAGGATGAGGGCGCTGACGATGGCGTTGGAAAAGCCAGATAGGATAGAGCCCAGACCGGGCCGTCGGGCTGGAGGTGCCTGGGGAGCTTCGTGGTCATTTCGGGGGGCTGGTTGGTTGTTGGCGGGTGCCGCTGGCGGGAGTTCAATGTTTACAGCTGGCGCGGGTGCTGGAACTTGAGCAGGCTGTTGCTCAGCTAGTTCTTGGTTCCTTTCATTCGCAGCAGGCTGTCCGGCTGGTCGGTCTCTCGCCATAGCAGCATCCAAAGCTGCTTCGCCTAGCAATTCATCTCTATTATTCTGACCCTCGCGACGCTGACCATTGTTGTTGTCACCCTCGTCCTCGTCCTCGGACGCATCCTCAACCTCTTCAATGACAAGCTCAAGCACCATCTCCCCCTCTTCACCCTCATTCTCATTCTCGACAACTCGGATCTGTCGCGCAGCCTGGTGGTCATGGTCATGATCCTCACCGTCGTCAGCCTCAAGGGCCTCGATGAGTCCGTTGAGAAATCCAACAACCCCACCATCTCCGTTTCGCTGCTGCTGTTGGTTCGCAGCCTGTTCCTGCTGTCTAGGCTCGACGGGAGGGAGGCCGAGGATTTGTCGGTTCAGGTTGACTTCGAAAGGGAAGACGAATTCACGCCAGAGGTTGAGGTAGGCTGAACGGAGATAGGGGAAGACGGCCATAGCAAGTTGAGGCGAAGGCGGCCAGGTGAGAAAGTTGTCGTCGTGTAGGACATGGTAAACGCCGTACTGTAGAAAGAATTAGAGTAGCACGGCAACTGGGAACGTTTAGCTTACCAGAGAGGCTGAAGGCACAAAGATCTTATTGCCCAACCAAGGCGTCAGTTGTCCGATGAGGAGAGCTGGCGCAACATTGGTAAGGATGAGCGCATTCGACAATCTCGTGCCGGCCTTCTCAACAAGTCTGGTCGTTCGCCCATTCGCCCAGACCTCGGGACCAAGAATAAAATCCACCAGAGCTTCCCGTCCGGAGAATGCCCACATGGCTAGCGCACCATACAGCTGAAGACTGAACTGCACGCCCATGGTCGCCGACGACAGCAGCACAAAGGGACTCGCGCGGGTGAACTTGTTGGCGATGACGTCGGTGACGGCCACGACGGGGTCCCAAGGACCCTCGAGCTCGATGCGAGACTTGCACACGGGGCATTGCAGGGGTTTGTTCGATCGTTCGCAGTCGGTGACCCAGGAGAGCATGCAATCTTGGTGAGCTTCGAGTGTGCATCTAGACATGTATCAGCATGATGCCCTGCGCAGACGGCTGTGTCGGGAGTCGACACTCACGGGCAAGGGTCAACCCAAGATGATGGGGGATCGGAAGGTTCCTGGTCTGTCAGGCAGATGAAGCATCGTTTGGGTGAATTCGTAGGTCGTTGCGGGGTCGCGTCCAAAGCCGAGCTCGAGTCTGACGACATGGTTAATTATTTGAAAGAAGCGACGCAAAGTCGCAATGACGGATGTGAATATTGGATAAGTTCGAAACAGGTCTATCGCATAGTTTAAATATTTTCCTGGGCGAAGAATGATAGTCTGGGTGGAATAGAAAAGAATGGGTGGGCGTTTGTATGTACTAGGTAGTATGGTTCTTTTATGTGAAGCAAAGAGAAGAAAGGCAGAAAGAGAGATAAAGATACCAAGGTCAAGCTGACGATGATGCTAACGGGTGTTGAGGTAATGTGGCTGTGCAGTAGGGGTTGTGGCTGGTAGTGGTAAAGTGCTGAGCTGTGAGGTGGGGTAACCATGTCACAGTACATCATGCGTGATGTGCCGCGGTTGTAGTCTTTGAGGCCCCTACTTACAAACAGCGGATCATTCATTGATGCTGTTGATGTTGTAAGTTAAAGTCGAACAATGAAACGAGACAAAGACTATGCTTGCTGTATGGGAAGATCAGGATATGATATATTTTGAAACGTACTTACTTCTCTTACAACAAGAATGTATCTTCTTGTCATAATCCACAAAGATAGCATCTGCAGTTCCCGGTTGGAGGCACGCGGTCAAAAATCTCCTTCAATCATCAAAGGCATCGATCCATATATACATATCCGCAACATCTTCCACCTGGCCATGACATGCATTCCGCACTCAGTCCCAGTCGCCCGGTGCTGACCGATACCTAGACCTCGATGTGCTGGTCAGGCCAAGGACATCGCTATGGTGATCAGCCTAGCTACTCCTCCCAATGTCTCATGCCATCAACAGATCTATCACAGATCAACCTTTATAAAGCTCAGACCATTTCCTTTTTCCACTAATTCAAGCCCAATCTAGAGCTTATAAACTGGATTCAAGCCCAGTTGCAATTACCGTTGAAAGCCATGCCGTTTATACCTCCGAGACAGACAGACATCCATCTCCCTCCCAGGTTTAGCATTTCTTTCCCTTGCCTCGAATTATTATATATTCACTATCCCATTCTTCTTAATTATTCTTGAAATCCTTTCTTCATAAAACACCTTTACGGTCTTCGTCATTTTGTTAGTCAGATCCCCTGTTGCGGCAGTATGAGCAAGTTTCAATCCTCCCAAAAGTGGACTTACCCAGCGTCACCGTTCACCAACAGCCTGTAAATCTCCTTTGTTGACGCATTTGCCCATGTGCTTATTCGTTAGGTGGGTTTTACATGCGGTTGCCTGACTGGTGGCAGAGCAGGTTTAAATAGTTGGTATGTATATAAAGGAAGTCGTGAACAAGTGATAATAAACCCGAGACTCTGGTCGCCAGTAACTGTCGCCGGTAAAGTTGGCTTGTATTCAAGATGCATACATCTCGCCCCAGAATGGTGCCGCTGGCATGCATCGCCATGGAAGCTGTTATTGCCATGACAGCGGTCATCCTATTTGGTCTCGCGTATCCTGACCGATTCCGATCCAAGCTGTGGGAGAATGGAGGCGTCGAGGGATGGAATTCAGATCCAAAGCAGAGGATCTACTTTTATGCCAATCATCGAGAGCCACCAGAGATTCCCCTAATATGGTCTCAAAGGTATGTTCCCAGATGGCACTGTACTGGATGGGAATCTAACTTGTACAAGTCTCACAGAGTCGAACCTCGCTATCGCTGTAGTCGGTCTCATCGTCGTCATCGCTCGCTCTATCATGAATCACATCGCGTACCTCCCCCTCTACCTCAACATCCTCTATGATGCATCACTCTTCACGCTATGGTGCATCAGTCTCTCAGGACAATCCTCCGGCGACTTTTCCGACCCGATGCATCCCAGCAGTCGACCGTGGTACCTGACCCGACAATGCAGCGAAGCGATTCAAGAAACAAGAGGATGGTGCAGAGTTGCTCAAGCCAGTTTTGGGGTTAGTATTGCGGCAGTATGTTTCTACGGGGGGATGCTGTTGAGGCAGGTTCTGGTTGTGTATCGAAGGAGGAGTGATTGGGAGAAGGTAGACGACGAGAGTGATTACGCTGATGAGGAGAGAGATGGAAGTTCGATGTTGATGGTTGGAGGGGATAGATATGATCCTGGGTTGAGTCCTGTGCTGGCATTCTTTCCATCTAGTCCACGTAGTTATCGATACTAAGACACGCTGGGATAATAATTGCTTCACTATAGCATTCATACGTTAGAGTAGTATGTAGCATCACAGGCGATGGCATGCGGATAGAAGGATCGTATTTATATCAATCTCGCAATCCTATTTCATCATAACATCCATAACATTCTTTCCTGATTGTCGATCCCGATCAATCCATCTCTCCCTCAAGGTTCTCATCCGTCGCGCAGATTCGCTTATTTATGCTTGAATCCAACCGTCAGTCCCATCTCTCCAAAAGGTTTCTTGAATGTCTTAGTCGTCGACTTACAGGGCAGTTGGCGCAAGTGCAGCTAGAGCCGCAGTTGCAAGAGCCAGAAGAAGCACATCCACATCCAGACATGATGATTTGTTCTTGTTGTTTTGTTCGTTGGTTTGATTCGTTTCTCTTTGATGTTGTATTTTTGGTTCTTGAATCGATGGTTCTTTGTAAGAGAGAAAATAAAGTGGGAGTCAGTTCAGTGAAAGGCAGCTTAATAAATAGGTGGTAAGAACGGGCAGGCAAGGAGGGAAAAGAGGAAGGAGGGCGAAAACAACGTCACGATTCAGTGGAACGGTGACATTAACACCTGGCACCCTGCAACTGCAACTACAAACCCAGAAATCATCAGTGATTCACACACTCACACACATACACATGCAAAGACCAAACATAAACGCCTCCCGACTGGCTGATCATTTCGCACTCAGTTAAAGGAAAACGGGCTATGATCCTCATTCCTCGTGACAAAGCCAAAAAGCCTCCCCGGGAGAATTGAGAATTAACACTTGGTTTGCTTACTGGCTTGGGCTTAACTTGGGAGCTGCACTGTATGATATGACGTTGTGGGGTGTGACTGGTACCAGCTATCGCTAGCCTCCAGCGCTAAACATCAACGTTTGGTGAACCAGTGATGATGAATGCCGAGATCCCATACAGTGTTTATCCACAAGCAACTTTACGGATCTCGCTCTACTCAGGTTCGTTTCCCTTCTCATTCTCTTTTTAACAGTAAGGTATATCGAATTTATTCCAAGACTCAATCATGGCTCAAACATGCCTCTCTACAAATACAACCCAACGTCGCCACCCTCTCCAAAAGTCTCATACAGAAACCCTTGTCTATAGGATGCTTTGCTTTCCAGCTCAATCTTGCTCAATGCACAACATCCTTGTCGCAGCAAACGCCATGCAGCCTATTCTTGCGAACGAATAGTGCTGCACTGTTGATTTAACCTGACAAATGTTAACTCCAGATTCTGATCTGACAGAAAACGTTCTCATTGTCACTGACCGGCGTCGCCCTCATCCAAGCAGGTTATTGAACTCCATTCACCATCTTTGCAATCTTGTCATCCTGCTTCACCAACCCACTCGGAACCATCACTGGTCTCGGCAACTGCCTCCCCAGCGCATACCAAACCTCCTTATATCCAAATTGTAGAGCCTCACACATCAACGTCGTAACATCCAGAGTGTCTACCCCTGAATCCTCCTTTCTGCGCTTCTTGGCGATGTGTTTCCTCGTGCGCAGATATATATGCATGGCCCATAGATGACTCTGCGTCTCCTTGATCGCTAACACGGGTGCAAGCCAGTCGAGGTAATTGGGAATCTCGAGACCGGGGAAGTCGGGGATGTGAAGTAGACGAACGAGGCCTACGACGTGGTGGAATAGACGGGGGGACTGCTTCATTTCGAAGCGTTTCATGAAGCTAGATTCTTTAAGAGGCTGTGGCCGACGGAATAGCTCGTAGGGATTTGTGATGTCTCTGATGGCAGGCTGCCTGGGTACTTCGTGAGGAACCAACTTGTACCAGATGCCACTTCCACGACGCGAGTGCCAGTAAAGACCCCATTCGAAATCCTGCGTCCCGTCGATCTCAGCACATGTGGTCTGCGTGTTGGAATGGGAGACGCGAGGATTATTTGTGTCGCGATCATATGTTGACACCAGCGTTTGAATAGGAAGATTGGGGAGGGAGACTGTGAGGTAGAGAGTACATGATTCGAGATCAGAGACAAAACTCAACTTCATCTTGGACGGGGTTTGAAGGAGTCGTCGGTGCGAGTTGTTGAGGTGAAGGAATGAATCATGATGAAATTGCAAATTTGAATGTGTTTGGTCATTTCGTTGAAGTATTCTGTTGTAACTGATTGCCAGTGTCAGTTGTTGTCACTGTCAAGACATTTGGCAAGGTGATAACGGTGGTGGGCATTCGGTACATCTTTCGCCGAGGGTCATCGTCATGATTGAGTTAACACTCATGTAACCCCTTGCATAGAATTTAAAATATTTCTGTTCTAGAAATATTCCATCTCGAACTCCTTTCATCGTTCTAAAACCTCATCTTCTTTGTTTAAACACGTTCTGCAACATGAAATCTCCCTCACATCAACTCTTCCAAAATACCGAAATAAACCCCATCAGGAATAGCACGTTTCCGTCCACAACATTCCACCTCAGTCTGCAATACCATCAATTCCACCGAAGATTTCACCCGAGAAACAATGCCGAAAAACACATCACGATATATCAGTTTTTTTAGTCCTTTTTTTCATGTCGAGAACCATTGACCCGCACAAGTACAATTTAGTAAAATAACATCCCATCGTATTGACGAAACCCCGACCTTAAAGAGGGTTCAACGCCGATAGGTGGGGATATAAAAGAATCAGGCGCTTCGGACATTGCCTTGCGGGGTGGAAAACAAAGTCACTCAAAACCTGGTTCTCGACAAGTTTCGTCTTCTTTCCTCCCCTCAAGTCTTTTTCTATCTATCTGCGACTCCTTCGTCTGGATGATTGAATACATCGCGTTTTTACTCTAGACAATCTGCATCAACGGCCATCAGCAAGCAAGGTACGTCATAACCAAAGACCTGGAAATGGAGATGGAGGGGTTATAGTGGGGCAGACACTAAAGCTCACACGACTTGCGACAGCTCTCCCTTCCAAACTCCAACCAGACACTCCTTAGTCCATCTTGGCTTCTGCGAATAACTTCACCATGTCTGGCCCTGTACCTGTCGCCAAGGCCATCGCCGACATCTACCCTCCCTCCGCCCTCTCCCACGAAGCTCCGCGATGGAACAACCTCCTCACCAAATTCGAGTCCGTCTACGGTCACCCGGCTGCCTTTGTAGCTCGGTCACCCGGACGAGTCAACATTATTGGTGAACACATCGATTACTCCCTTTACTCCGTTCTTCCCATGGCTATTACCGCCGACGCTCTCATCGCCGTCCACGCCACTCCCTCATCTGCCGCCAACGCTAGCTCATTCCGCGTACGCATCGCAAACGTCCAGGACGATAAATTCCCCTCTCGAGAATTCAACATCGCGTTTGACGGAGATGTGGACATTGATGCGACGAAGCTGGAGTGGACAAATTACTTCAAGAGTGGCCTGAGGGGTGTCTTGGGGTTGTTGCGCAAGAAGCACGGTGACGGGTTCAGACCTGCTGATATGGAGGTTCTCGTCGATGGCAATGTTCCCGTCGGTGGAGGTCTGAGTTCCAGTGCTGCAGTTGTGAGCGCGAGTTCTCTGGCGGTCATGATTGCGAATGGGGAGGAAAAGGTGGACAAGACTGAGTTGACAGAGCTTGCAATTGTTAGTGAGCGAGCAGTTGGTGTCAACTCGGGAGGGTAAGTTCCATCTGTCAATATTTTTGACCATGGCTAACAAGTACAGCATGGACCAAGCTGCCTCTGTCTTTTCCGAGAAAGGCGCTGCTACTTTCGTTTCCTTCAGCCCAACCCTTACAGCTAGACCTGTCCGTTTCCCTCCTACCAGCCCTGAGCTCTGCTTCGTGATTGTGCAGTCATTTGTCACATCCAACAAACAAGTCACTGGTCCTATTCACTATAACCTGCGTGTTGTTGAGTGCAGTATAGCTGCTGCCTACCTCAATGCCGTGTTGAACCCTCCTGGTGTAGAGCTCCCGGGTGATGCCGGGCCTTTGGGCATCAGTCTCCATGGATTCCATGAGACTTACTTTTATCATCAGAACGGCTCGGATTACTCGGCCGCAAAGAGTGTGACCAAGGAGGAGGAGTTGAAGAAGCTTATTGAGGTGACGAAGGAGACGTTTACACAGGAAGAGGGCTACACACGCGAAGAGGTTGCCAAGGTTCTTGGCATCACGGTAGATGATCTGGAAGCACGCTTCATGTCTCGTCTCCCCGTCCGTGCGGACCGATTCAAGCTCCGTCAACGTGCTCTTCACGTCTTCTCCGAGGCCCTACGCGTTCTTCGTTTCATGGCTCTCCTGGAGAACCCAATCAACACTGGGGCGTCTGACACGACTGCCTTTAACACGCAGCTTGGGGACCTCCTGAACGAAACCCAAGATTCGTGCAGGGATCTGTACGAGTGCAGTAGCCCTGAGCTTGATGAGATTTGCGCCATTTCACGACGCGCAGGTGCGTATGGCGCAAGAGTCACGGGTGCGGGATGGGGAGGATGCAGTGTTCATCTTGTACCAGCAGACAAGGTCAGCGATGTCACGGCAGCATTGGAGAAGGAGTATTTCGCAAAGAGGGATCTGAGCGAGGAGCAAAAGGAGGGAGCGGTGGTTGTCAGTAGGCCCGCGACGGGGAGTGCATTGTATTGGGTTGACGGTAAGATTTAGATGAAAACAGATGTCATAGTTTCTGAAGAGTGTCGTGATTTGACTTGGTGATTGGTGATTATGTCAATACATGTCCAATGCACAGTAATAGAATGTCGGGTGATTTGGATGGAGTCTGGGGAAGCGGCCCGTGGGAACTCCACCTCCAATCTGGGGAAGCATTGAGCCTGTGCTGCGGAGGTATAACGAGTCAGTCAACGATGATACAGAGCATTTGATGATCAGAGTGTATTTAATGAATCAGCGTGTAATCTCACGATAATTCATGCTAGAGGCATTCACCATTCCTACCCGATCACGAAGACGTGAAAAAAATGAATCACAGAAAAAAGTAAGCATGAAAAGTAAAAAAGAGTAATAATCACGAAAAAGTATTGATCAAAAAACAAGGCTTTAGATATCAGCAATCGATAGGTAAAGTCATGAAAATGTGTCAGAAAAGGGTAGAGGAAGGTGTGGGTGTATTAAAAGAGAAAAGACCAGGCCGGACAAGGACTAGGGGATCTTGGAATTGTGGCGAATAGGAGATCACGGGAGGGAGCGAAAGATAAGGCACGATAACTGTCCCTCGGTACAAGATTCCAGGGTTAGTAAGTCCTGTTAATAAATTGTTCTCTTTATTTCTGACTGTTGCTGTCTATATGTGAAGTTGCTGTGGGAAGAAGAAAGGTTGTCTATTTATATTCATTCAAGTGAGACTGTTGTTTGAGGTGTTTTTGCTGTGAGATGGATAATTAAAGATAGTAAAAAAAGGGGGTTGATTAGCGATATTGGAGACGATCCCCCACGATAAGTATCAAGAAAGAAAAGGGAAAAAGGGAGGTTTTGCTGTGATGCATTTTATTATATATCCCTGTTGGTGCTTATCAGGACGACATGGCAAGTTTTACACAGATGAATAAATAAACAAAAACAAAGGAACAGAACAAGATAAATGCCTTCTTCTTTTGTTCAGGATTACGTTCACTATTTACAATAAACTTTTCTATATTTCCAAAATATTCATCAAACTGATATTTATTTAGAGTTGTTATAACGAAATGAATTAACATAAAAGACGTCTGTTATTTCAGGCTGGGAAAAATATTGGGCTTTTGGGTTACTGTACCCTTGCTTTTTTTTCTCTCTCTTCTGGTATCACCCAGACAAACTTATCTGGGGTGGCGCGCATTCTGGGGG